>AYEL01058213.1:0-41801 GCA_000484575.1 Olivierus martensii
TTTCTAACAATATATCAATATGATATTTGTTTTCTATTTTTTGAAATTTTAAACCTATTCTATTTACATCTATTCTAGCATTGCAAGAATATATTTCATAAGTTAAATTGGGACATACCTTAAAAGATATAATGATCTGTGGAATATCCAATAAAGATAATTTTAATACTGTTAAACATTCATTAGATAAAATACAAGTCCACTCAGAATAGTTCTTCAAACTTTCCATGATATATCGTTCAACATCCTGAAGATTTTTTAATTTTGAAATTTCAACTTCTGTTTTATATGTTTGAAGACTTTGAATTACACTTTTCTGAATACGATCCTCCTCTTTTTCCTCACTGGATTTTCTTTTTTTAGGAATGTGAGCATTTAGATGGGGAGTTGTTTTATCGATAACACACAGAAAAGCATCAGGTATTAAACATGGACTTGTACGTGGTACTTTATGAATTTTTCCATTTTTATCAGTCCACATATCTTCTCGGAGAATCATATCTTCAGAGAAGTGTTTTATGCAAACTCGTGCATTTTCAGTGATTTTGAAATTGTCCCGCCGAATCCTACTTATCCATAGTTTTCTTCTTTCCTCATCTTTTGGAAATCGAAAACACGAAACATATGGAGGTTTATAATTTGACTGGCATTTTGGAACAGAACACTTGGATGGCATAATCTAGATAAGAAAGGATATTCTAAATATTAATTTTTTAAATAAACAATTAATGTTCAATTTTTATTTATACGATAATATTGCTACATTATAAGACAATTTAAACTAAATTTATTTGTAGCTTATAAAAAGTTTAAATTAGCATTCAGATACCATATTATATATACAGTACATTATTTATAATGGAAGAATATTTCTTAGTTTTGGTTCTTTTAAATTATTCTGCATAAAAACAACTTTTCCACTTAAGACAAATTTAATTCGTTAATTAGAACTTAGAATTTTAATAAGAATTCCGAACTCAGCACAAAACGGTTGTCGAAGCGACATTTATAAATCTCGTTACCATTCAGAGATATTTTAAATAATATCTTTGTTTATATATAATACATTCTAAATATTGTACATAAGAGTTTTATAATGTTTAAACTGTGTACTTTTATAAATTAAAATGTAATTAATGTCTTCTAATTACATTTTCTAAAATATGAAATATCATCGTAAAAAAAGAAGTAAATTGAAATACGTGGAAATGATTTAATGTAAAATAAAACATATATAAGTACAGTACATAACAAATAAAAGAGGAATATTATCACTTACGGTACAATTGTGCCCTTAATACAGCACGGCAAAAGTGGTACCGTTCGATAGGGGGGTCGAGACAAGAAAATAACCCCATAGGACCAGGGGTGAAAGGTCAGACGTTTACGAGTTATAGAGGCCGAAAGTTCACTGGCGTCGCTCGCGCGCGCAAAAAGTTATGCGCGCGCGCTATTTGTAGCGCCACTGCCGCGCGTGGCGCCATCTATTAGCGGCCAGAAAAATATTCAAAAATTTTTATAATATCACTTCTTTAACTCTCCCCCTACACTACCTACCGGCGTCTTACCCCTTCCACTAGGCCACCCTCCCTAACTCCTCGCCTATAAACCCCTCCTTTCATCTATGAGTCCACTCCCTGTCACCGTCCCGTTTGAAGCCCAGAATCTTCACTTCTCCACTACGCTACCTAACCATTCTGCTGGGAAGTGTTCGGAGGATATATTTAAGCCGATAATCTGTGCTATTCTGGCGCTTGCGCAGATGTTACGTCGGTTGTATCTGAACGCGCATGCGCCCAGACTTTGTGTCGCGTGTGCACCGTCCCAGCGCGTGCAACGACGCGCGATCGTTACGCCTGCTTGTAATAGTAACGCTGCACTTCTCGGCGCTATTATTTTCCCACTTCTTAATTGTTTCATTTTGCTGTCGCGACTAAACGTATTTGGCATTTTGGGATTATCCCGTTGAGGAAGAAATTGAATGGGCACTGAAACAGTTACCAAATCACAAAACACCTGGAATTGACAATCTACCTTCTGAATTGCTGAAGCCCATCCCCAAATGAATTTTGTTAGCTCTTTTCCGGAAGGTCTGGGAAACAAACACCTGGCCAAAAGAATGGGCTAGATCTGTTTTCATCCCAATCCTTAAAAAAGGCAATGCACACGATTGCTCAAACTACCGAACAATTGCATTGTTACCACACATAAGTAAAATTCTACTCACGATCATTCAGAAACGCTTAGAATCAATCATGGAACGTGAAATGCCTGATGTACAAGCTGGATTCAGAAAAAGGAAAGGCACCAGGGATCATATTTCAAACCTCAGACTAATCATGGAGAAAGCTAGAGAATTCCAAAAAGACCTCTGTTTCATCGATTATTCCAAAGCATTTGATTGCATAAACCATGAGAAACTCTGGATTTGTCTCAGACAAATAGGCGTTCCATCTCACCTTATTGAACTCATAAAATCACTCTATATTGGCCAGGAAGCAACAGTCAGAACACCATATGGTGACACAAACTGGGTCAAGATCCGGAAAGGGGTGCGTCAGGGATGTATACTTTCACCAATTCTGTTCAATATGTATACTGAAGTTATTTTGAGAAAATTTGACCTGGACGAGCTGGAAATTGGAGTAAAGATTGAAGGCCGGAATATCAATAACCTCCGATACGCTGATGATACCACCTTACTTGCAGAAAGTCAAGAGGATCTAGAGCAACTAATCCTCAAAGTCAAGGAAGCAAACGAGTCTGAAGGGCTGTATCTGAACATCAAAAAGACCAAAATCATGACAACTGCTGGTGACGGCCCAATTACCATAAAGATTGGCAATGTTGAAATCGAGGCCGTGCAAGATTTCATTTTCTTGGGGTCCAAGATCCATTGCAATGGAGAATCCAGTCCTGAGATTAAACGAAGAATTGCACTGGGACGGTCTGCAATGCTGGGTATGAGGAAAATCTGGAAAAGCAAGGACATTAGCGTTGAAACCAACTGCCGCTTAGTTAACTCAATTGTCTTCCCCATCACAACTTACGGCTGTGAGAGCTGGACAATAAAAAAAACCGACAGAAGAAAGATAGATGCTTTTGAACTGTGGTGCTGGAGGAGGCTGCTACAGATACCATGGACAGCTAGAATTACCAACAGACAGGTACTTGACAGAATCAAGCCAAGTATTTCATTAGAAGCTAAAATCACTAGACAAAAGCTTTCATATTTTGGTCACGTTATGCGGGCAAATGCCTTAGAGAAAGACATCATGCTTGGTTGGATCAGTGGCTCACGGAAAAGAGGCCGGCAAAGAACCCGCTGGTTAGATACCATCAGACAAGACTCTGGTCGAACTAAAAGAGCCCTGAACGAACTAAAAGAGACGGTTACCAATAGAGGAAAGTGGCGTGAAATGATCCATAGGGTGACTGAGAGTCGGCCACTACTGTGCAGTTAGCATCATCATCATCAAATCATTTCAATAGGATTTAATTCTGGATGGTAAGGTGGTAAACGAAGAACATTATGACCATTGTCATGGAGCAGTTTATCAACAATAAATTCTTTTTTGGGCCTACTGTTTTTTACTATTTGCAATAATTCTGCTTTGAGATAATTTTCATTTACAGCGATATTATTATTTTTCAGCCAAAGAATAATGTCTTCCTTTTTTGTAGATGATGTTGGAATTTTAGAACATTGCGTATTGTGATATGCTGCGTTAGGAAACTTTTTTGAATTAAAATAAACAAACTATTTTATTCTAATTATAGTATATCGTGCTATTATAGCAACCAATAGTGCATTGAAATTATATTTTATTCTGTTTTATTGAACTGCAATATCGACAACTATATATATATATGTGTATGTTTTATAGTAATGGTTATGCTAAAAAAACTAATCATGTCTCAAAGCTCAATGAAATATATTTTATTAAATAACAAACCTAATCAAACTTCTTATAAGAGCTATGCTGTATACATATTGCTAATTTGAATTAAGAAACAAATAATTCTTTAAACTAATATTAACTAAAATTACATTAAGATTGGTATAAAGAATT
Source organism: Olivierus martensii (assembly GCA_000484575.1). Taxonomy (NCBI): domain Eukaryota; kingdom Metazoa; phylum Arthropoda; class Arachnida; order Scorpiones; family Buthidae; genus Olivierus; species Olivierus martensii. The sequence goes on from AYEL01058213.1 coordinate 4,074, forward strand.
TCCACAATGATTCCTTGAAATAACACAAAACAGAATTCTAAAATAGCTCTGTTCGATTAGTATGAAGAATTTCTTCACAATTTTTCCTTTGATGCGAAATTCTCCTTAATTTTAAAAGCCAGGAAAATACGGTATGCAGTGTACTGATTACCTATAAAAGAGTTAATATAGCTTTAGAAAATTAATTTTGTCAAATTATGTTCAAATAATTTTAAAAATATGTTGTAACCTCGATTGGGAATCTTTTGTCAATATGAAAAAATCCACCCATAGACAGACCCAGGGAGACTTTCCCGAATCTTTTCATGAAATCCAAAATCTAAAAACACAATTAATGGATTAAGTTAATATGTAAATTGTTTTAATTAATCGGTAAACATACTTTCAGCTTCTTTTTTAGAGGTATACGGCATTCTGCCAAATGTCGAATTTCCTGAAATCCGTTTTCCATCTAGAATGTAATAAATAAATAATTATTTCGAAAGAAAAATAACTCGATATAAATGATTCAAAAACTTGCATTAAAGGCTAAGCAGCACAACAAGCAGGCATAGATGATACAGATGAAAGTGAATATAACGACTAATACAAAAAACATCATTCTTAATTCCTTATTGGCATCGACGAACAGAAGAATGTAATAAATAAAACTAGTTCCAGAAGTAATTAAAACATAAATCATGACGAATGGATAGTTGAATTTATTGTTCAACTGTGCAATGAAAGTCCATAATACTTGGTGATGTGTGAAAAATTCGTCTAGTTTCCATTCCAAATGCAGATCCCTCTTTCGTATTAAAGACAATTCCTTTAATAGCTGTTCGTATTCTTTGTTTGCTATAAAAATAATTATTGCTCCCAGCAACAATATAAAGCTATATATGCCAACAAAATAAATCGTCGAAATTCCCATTTCAACAGAGCAGAAGAGCGTTTCTCCTTCAAACAGTTCGCCATTTATCATAACGGGATAGAAGTAAAAAACAACTAGGAGTTGAATTAAAAAGGATAGGAATATATCAAATAAATAAAGAAACAAGCAGAGTTTTCTAATGTCCGAATTACATTCTTGTACTATTTTTCTCTCAAAATATTTTGTGTTTCTTAATGCAGCTGGTACATCCAATTTTATATTTTTCTTGAAGCTAAAAATAGAAGCGACGGTAAATGTAAAAAATAAAAGAATCGCTTTTATGATTATCGATCTGCCTTTAATTAAATCATACCATCCAACACAGATAGCGTATTCATTAACATTTGGAATGACAGACCACAAATGTATAAGCACTTGTTCCCACAAAATTATTTCTACAAATTGAGTGTATATCAATTTCCATTTCGGTTCATAATGAGATTTATTTCGGCAGTTGCAAGGGGAGAAAGGATCATAACCATATATTAACATCATTTTCCTAATCGGTCTAAAATAGGAACAAAAACAAATTTCTCTGATGTTGGAAAACATGCTGCTATCTTCGGGAATTGCAAATTGACTTCTGCTCTTCTATAACCACAAAATATTCTAGGAATTTAATTAGAACAAAATTACGCCACCATACTCTGCATTCAATTAGTGCGCTCGATATTAAATTATAAATTATTATCCATCCTTATACAATTTCTTATAATAATGTAAACATGGGGACTATGTATTTTCCAATCTATAAATATAAAACTTTAATTAAATTTAAATTCTTTTGGATGGAATTTAGATATAAGTTATTTTTAATGTTTAAATCAAGGTTGTTGGTTTAAATACATTTTTGTTGTCGTTATATAAAACATTTGCCTTAATTTATTAAAATAATGGAATAAATTATGTTATATAAAGATTCATTAATAATAAGTTTTATATTTGAAATATATAAATATTTAAATATGATTCTTAAATTATCATATAGGTGTCCCTAATGTTACTGGGTCATTCCATTTTAAATCAGCCAATGGTGGTCGCTGCATGATTTTTGATTTTGGTGAATTTTGGCATGTTCATGTATATTCCCAAAGGCTCAAAAGTATTATTATTTACTTTAAAAAAAAAATTTAATTTCTGAGATATGAGAAAGAATATGTACGGAAGCAGACTAAAATTTGTATATTTTGTACTTTTATAATCGCCTGTAGTTTTTTATGTAATAACACTATCAGGTGGAATAGGTATCACTTAAAAGCATATTTCTAGAATTAACTAGTGTTTTGACACTCTAAACTCTGCAGAGGAAGATTGCATTTTTTCATAAATTTAAGAATTAAACATAACTTATGACTAAAAATATTATGCAAAAATCTCCGATTCCGTGAAAAGCAAAATCTTGCTATTTACTTGTAGCTGTTGTCGTAGTTTAGATAAGCAGATCATCTATGACCATCAGTCATCAGTGTATCCTCCATCTTGAATATGAATATGGACACCAGATAGTGCTGTATAAACAATTTTCGACAGGACTTATGTTTATGGGGAGCTAAAGCATAAACTGAAAGCAATCTGAAACATAACTGTGCTCTTTTCAGTTTATGTTATCAGTTTCAGTTTTCTAGTATAGTGGAATCCAGGCCTTATTGTGTTATATCTAATGAGATCGAATCGAGTGACAAAACCTTACAAATGACAGGTGGAATAGGTATCACTTAAAAGCATATTTCTAGGATTAACTAGTGTTTTGACACTCTAAACTCTGCAGAGGAATCATAACTTAAGAATTAAACATAACTTATGACTAAAAATATTATGCAAAAATCTCCGATTCCGTGAAAAGCAAATCTTGCTATTTACTTGTAGCTGTTGTCGTAGTTTAGATAAGCAGATCATCTATGACCATCAGTCATTAGTGTATCCTCCATCTTGAATATGAATATGGACACTAGATGGTGCTGTATAAACAATTTTCGACAGGACTTATGTTTATGTGGAGCTAAAGCATAAACTGAAAGCAATCTGAAACATAACTGTGCTCGTTTCAGTTTTCTAGTATAGTGGAGTCCAGGCCTTATTGTGTTATATCTAATGAGATCGAATCGAGTGACAAAACCTTACAAATTTTCCGAATTTGATACCGATTCCATCTCGGATTTTAGATAAATTACTATATACAATGCATATACTGTAGGAATGGCGAATAAAAGTGAATTTACGTAAAATAAAAAAATCTGAGCAGAGTATTTCGAGCTCCACATAAATTTTAAAGATGAAGTAAAGCTTAAATTTTGAAAACTGTAAAAACATGAAAGTACATCTAACTGTAGAACTCTTCTAAAAGTTTCATATCAATTTAAAATAATTTACTGGTATTTGGATATCAACTAATACATTTTTTATAACAAATAGTGTACTTATTTTTATTTATACATTTTTCTAAAAATAATTCTAGTTTCAATATTAATACTAGTGAAAACAATATCTTTTATAATAAATATTTTTGGAAATTAGAATATATCATAAAATTCACTAATATATTCTTTCGTAATAAATAGATAAAAATCATTCTTTTCTAATTAATTGCTAAACATAATCAAGACTTGGTGTCTCATTGTTGTTTTTATCTATAAAATTTGTTGAACAAATTACACGCAACAAATGCTGCACTACCACATGAAGCAGTGATACCTGTACCTCTTTCCCAAACTCTTAAGTTTATTTCTCCACACTTTTCAATTTATGCAATTCCGTGAAAGTACATTTAACTGTAGGACTCTTCCAAAGTTTCATATCAATTTAAAATAATTTACTGGTATTTGGCTATCAACTAATACATTTTTTTATAACAAATAGTGTGCTTATTTTTATTTATACATTTTTCTAAAAATAATTCTAGTTTCAATATTAATACTAGTGCAAACAATATCTTTTATAATAAATATCTTTGGAAATTAGAATATATCATAAAATTCACTAATATATTCTTTCGTAATAAATAGATAAAAATCATTCTTTTCTAATTAATTGCTAAACATAATCAAGACATGGTGTCTCATTGTTGTTTTTATCTATAAAATTTGTTGAACAAATTGACACGCAACAAATGCTGCGCTACCACATGAAGCAGTGTACCTCTTTCCCAAACTCTTAAGTTTATTTCTCCACACTTTTCAATTTATGCAATTCTGACATTCACTTTCTTGGGAAATAATATGATTTATTATAAAATTGGTAGTTTTTCTACAAAAATATCATTAACAAAATTTTGCGAATTAAAATTAACAATTAACTATATAGTATTATTATAATAATTATAGTGCATGGTAATTATACATTGAATTATATTACCAATATCTATATATATATAGATGTAGGGTAAGGTGTGGATATTTGAATCACTTAATCTTTGACCTTTATTTAATCAGCATGTACTGCCTTAATATACACAATTTATATATTATTTAAAACAGTAAATACTTAGCTTTCATAATCATTACAATCCATGGATTAAAATAAACAATTATTTGTAAGAACAGAAATTTTAGAGAATGTGGCAAAATGATCCATTTATCCTAATGGTAGGGATAAATGATTCAATCAGAATGTTATTTGGATCAGTCAAAATAATGGACTCTAAATTACTTCAATAAATAAAATAATTCACAAAGCGTTAAAAATTCAAAATGTTATTAATTAATTATATATTAATTATTTTTAATTTTAGAAACATTTTCTGCTTCTAAGTCACCTCTTCCTAAGTTTAGGGAATTAATTATTTTTAATTTTAGAAACATTTTCTGCTTCTAAGTCACCTTTTCCTAAGTTTAGGGAATAAATTCGATTTAACGTGGTATAAGACAGATTTAATGAAGCAGCAGCTTTAGGAATAGACAATCCACTCTTAATGAGATCTATGGCTTTTTTAATATTTTCATCAGTCCACTGCTGATATTTGCTCTTGTTTTTATATATATTAGGCATCTAAAAATTAAAATAATTATTTTACAAACCTTGATATAATTAAAAAAACAAACCTTATACAATAATGAAAAAAAATCCAGATAAAGGAAATTTTCAATATTACAGGGAATAATATAACTTTTGGACCAGTAATCTCAATTATTGTAAGATTTTTGTTTACTAGATAATTATTTTGATTTATTTTTATTAAATAAACCTTTGTTTATGGTTTATCATTATTCTTAAATAATATTTTATTTAATTTTATTTAATAAATAAAATTAAATAATTAAATAAGCAGCACCATTAGCATATTTTTAATATTGGAAATAATAATTACTGGTTAATCCAAATTACCCGATTTCAACTTGATTCAAAAATCCTTTTCCGCATTAGGTGAAAAAATTAGAAAATAAAAAAAGCTATCCCATTTAGAGAAACAAGAACACCTCCATCTTGTTTATAACACACATGGCTTACTCTGTTTCAATTTTGAAGTTACCAGTACAATTAATAACATAGAAATACCTTAAGAATAACACACATGGCTTACTCTGTTTCAATTTTGAAGTTACCAGTACAATTAATAACATAGAAACACCTTAAGAATCAACCTTTAAATCTTAAAACAGGTCTCTAAGCTCAGCTTTTACTTGCCTTTTGGTAAAAAATTTCCGTTGTAACTTTTTTCTTTGTAACTGTAGAAACAAAAACTCGAAAAGAACGCCAAACATAACTAAACCTACCAACAGACCACGTTATTCTGAATATACAAGCACACATTACCGGCAAAAATTAAAAACTGCTTAGGATAATCCAAATATCCTACTGATCCAAATATCCACACCTTACCCTATCTTTTATAGTAATGATTATACCAAATAAAAAACTATTCATGTTCAAAACCTCATTAAAATATCTTTTCTATACAATAAAAATAATCAATATTTTCATAACAGCTGCGCTATGTATATGGAAGTGTGTATTTTATAATTGTGCAATACATACTTATTTTAATTAAAAAATAAATAATTTTTTAAACTAGTACTAATTAAAAATATCTAAATATTCAAATAATAAATTTTCACAAAGTCTCCGTACAGTTATACAATGCAGAATTTTAAAATAACTCTGTTCGATTAGTAAGAAACATCTCTTCGCAATTTTTTCTCTGATGCAAAACAGTCCTTAATTTTAAAAGCCAGGAAAACACGGTATACAATGTACTGATTACCTGAAAAAGAGTTAATATAATTTTAGAAAATTAATTTTGTGTAATTATGGTCAAATTATTTTATAAAATATTGTAACCTTGATTGGGAATCTTTTCTTAATATCAAAAAATCCACCCTTAGACAGACACAGGAAAACTTTCCCGAATCGTTTCATGAAATCTAAAATCTGAAAAGACAATTTATGAATTAAGTTGATGCAAAAATATTATTAAACTAATCATTAAGCATACTTTCAACTTCTTTTTTAGAGGTATACGGCATTCTGCCAAATGTCGAATTTCTTGAAATCCATTTTCCATCTAGAATGTAACAAATAAATAATTATTTCAAAAGAAAAATAATTACATATAAATGATTGAAAAACTTGCATTTAAGGCTAAGCAGGCATAGATGATACAGTTGAAAATGAAAATAACAACTAATACAAAAAACAACATTCTTTATTCTTAATTGGCATCGACGAACAGAAGAATGTAATAAATAAAACTAGTTGCAGAAGTAATTAAAACATAAATCATGACGAATGGATATTTGACATTATTATTCAACTGTGCAACGAAAGACCATAATACTTGGTGATGTGTGAAAAATTCGTCTAGTTTGCATTTCAAATGCAGATCCTTCCGATATAAATGATTTAAAAACTTGCATTAAAGGCTAAGCAGGCATAGATGAGACAGTTGAAAATGAAAATAATAACTAATACAAAAAACAACCTTCTTAATTCTTTATTGGCATCGACGAACAAAAGAATATAATAAGTAAAATTAGTTGCAGAAGTAATTAAAACATAAATCATGACGAATGGATATTTGTCTTTATTATTCAACTGTGCAACGAAAGTCCATAATACTTGGTGATGTGTGAAAAATTCGTCTAGTTTGCATTTCAAATGCAGATCCTTGTTTTGTATTAATGACAATTTCTTTAATAGCTGTTCGTATTCTTTGTTTGCTACAAAAATAAATATTGCTCCCAGCAACAATATAAAGCTATATACGCCAACAAAATAAATCGTGAAAATTCCCTTTTCAACAGAGCATAACAGCGCTTCTCCTTCAAATTGTTCCCGATCTGTCATAACGGGATAGAAGTAAAAAACAACTAGGAGTTGAATTAAAAAGGATACGAATATATCCTAGCGCTTCTCCTTCAAATTGTTCCCCATCTGTCATAACGGGATAGAAGTAAAAAAACAACTAGGAGTTGAATTAAAAAGGATACGAATATATCAAATAAATAAAGAAACAAGCAGAGTTTTCTAATGTCCGAATTACATTCTTGTACTATTTTTCTCTCAAAATATTTTGTGTTTCTTAATGCAGCTGGTACATCCAATTTTATATTTTTCTTGAAGCTAAAAATAGAAGCGACGGTAAATGTAAAAATTAAAAGAATCACTTTTATGATTATCGATCTGCCTTTAATTAAATCATACAATCCAACACAGATAGCGTATTCATTAACATTTGGAATGATAGACCACAAATGTATAAGCACTTGTCCCCACAAAACTATTTCTACAAATTGAATATAGGCCTATATCAATTTTCTCCTGTGTCCATATCGATATTTGTTATTTTGGCAGTTACAAGGAGAGAAAGGATCCAAACCGTATATGAGCTCCATTTTTCTAAACGGTCTAATGTAGAAACATAAGCAAATTTCTCTGATGCAGAAAAACATGCTTCTGTCTTCGTGAATTACAAATTGTTTTCTGCACTTCTGTACACGGAAAATATTCCAGACATCTAATTAGATCAAAATTACACCATCATACTCTGCATTCAATTAATGCGCTCGATTTTAAGTTATAAATTATTATCCATTCTTATTCCACACTTTAATATAATAAAATAAACATGCATTATTTATTTCCTAATCTATTAAAATGATTTCTTAATTAAATTATTTATTAAATGTCAGTTAAGTTATTTATCTGACATTTAATTTCATTTTTGTATCGTTTTATAAAATTCATATATTAATTAGTTTAAAATAACCGAATAAATTAAGTTATATAAGTGTTCTTTAATAATAAGTACATATTTGAATTAAATGAAGACTTAAATATGATAATTTAATAATCATATGGGTTTCTCAAAAGTTCAGAACTAATGGGAATTGAGGAAAACGGGATAAGACAACAAAATTGCTTTATTTAAAGTAAGTTCCGCAAAAAGTATTGAATTTGAGTGAACAGTCTGCATGTGGCAATCGTCAGTATCTATACAGAGTTCAACAGATTCAGCATTGACCACGGCAATTGTTTATCAATTTTCATTGACAAACAATCAATCAATCAAATCAATTTTTAAAGCTGAAGTATACTTTAACCTCTGAACTTGGGAAAAAAATCTCTTCACCAAAAATAGTATATTCCGCAGCATCACAAGAACTAAACTCTTGCTGCTTACTAACTCTATAACGTTTTACTTGCTCAGCTGCGGAATATACTTTTTTCGTGAAGAGATTTCTTCCCAAGTTCAGAAGTTAAAGTATTTTCTTTTCGAGTAGAATTTTACAAATATGGGCCTTGAATTTGTAATGTGCTCTAGTTTATGCGGCGGGCCGTATAAAGTGTCTTCACGGGCCAGATCCGGCCCGCGGGCCGCCTTTTGCCCGCCCCTGCTCTAAACCTTATATTAGTGATATTTTCCTAATCGGTTTAAGATAAGAACATAAACAAATTTCTCTGACGTTAGAAAACATGGTTCTATCTTCTTAACTGCACACTGATTTCTGCCTTTCTATAACCAGAAAATATTCCAGAAATCTAATTAGATCAAAATTACGCTATCATGCTCTGCATCTAATTAGGAAATTAAATTATAAATTATTGTCCATCCTTATTAACTTTACTATAATAAAATAAACATGGATTATGTATTTTCTATTAAAAAAAATGAATTTTTAATTAAATACACTTACCGAAAAAAAAAAATCCCAACACCAAGAAAGACTTGTGTTAGATAAACAAAATTTGGTAGGCTATAAAAATGAATTTTTAATTAAATTTAAAGTCTTTTGGAAAGAATTTAGGTATATTATTTATGTAAGGTTTAATCGCATATTTTGTTTTATAAAACACATGATTTAATTTATTTAAAATAACGAAATCTTTTGAAAATAATTTAGGTATATTATTTATGTAACGTTTAATCGCATATTTTGTTTTATAAAACACATGATTTAATTTATTTAAAATAACGAAATTAAGTTATATAAATGTTCATTATTAATAAATTTCATATTTGATTTAAATAATGATTTAAATATTATTAGTTAATTGTCATGCAGGGTGTCCTAAACGTTCCAATTTATCTCGAAAACTAATAGGAATAGAGGAAAATGAGGTTAAGAGAACAAAATCTAAATTTCATATTTGATTTAAATATTATTAGTTAATTGTCATGCAGGGTGTCCTAAAAGTTCCAATTTATCTCGAAAACTAATAGGAATAGAGGAAAATGAGGTTAAGAGAACAAAATAGCTTTATTTCAAAGCCGCACATACATTAGGTGTTTAATGAGCAGGCGCCTCATAGCAATTGTCGATATCTCTGCAGAGCTCAAAACGTTGCAGTGTTGACCATGGAATTTCGAATGTTTGAAGTAGCATGCAAGATGAAATGCATGATATTCACTGGGATTACAGAGAATTTGAGAGGAAGACTTATTACGCAGGTCCAACCGACAATACTGTCCATGAATTACAGATGAAATTTCAAAGGACGCTCTATTGCTTTGAGCTTCGTAGAGATATCTATAGTCGCGCCATATGTAGATTGCCATTGAACAGCCTTATTTTTATATTGTATCGCTTTGAGCTTTATAGAGATATCTATAGTCGCGCCATATGTAGATTGCCATTGAACAGCCTTATTTTTATATGGCACTTGCTTTAAAATAAAGATATTTTGTCTTAACCCCGTTTTCCTTTATTCCCATTAGTAAGATGGAAACTTTTGGGACATCCTTTATTTATCAATTAAACTTTCTAACTGATAAAAAATTATCAGATAATTTATTTTTAATACGTATACATCTAAAGTGAATTTTCATCTTTTAACTTTAATAAAAATACAGAAGTCTATAAATAAGTTCCTCTATTCAGAGCTTCCTACAGCCGTTAGTATTCATCATAAAATTATGAAACATTGAGTACCCTTTAATAAAGGGTAGGGAAAGACATTCAGAAAAAAATTTCAGTTCTATATATCACTACTAGAGGGCGTATTTCTATTTTATTAATGAATTACATATTTAGATAGATTATTATCTTGTAACATTAGAGCAAATCCTTTTGACATGATGACCAGAAATTCATCTACTCTCTCTGAAATGTTAAAATGGCGTATTCAACAGTTGAGTGAATTTAGTGCCTTGAAATATTGAGCATGTGGCTCGAAATGCTGATTTTAAGATCAGCTAACCTACTTACGGCTGATCAGATCTTTCAAATAACCTCACATTCAAAAATCGCATGGATTCAGGTCTGGAATCGGGCAGGCCAGACATTACGGAAATGGCGACTTATGAAATTTCTTTTGACAACATCTTTAATACAACATGTAATGGAAGAAGGAGACATCCATCTTGTATAAAGACTTTCCGTGAAGGAATTTGGGTTTGCAGATCCAGAACAATTGAGCTCTTTAATAGCAATACATAGCGAAACCCGTGAGAGAACATGTCACTAGACTGGATACAGTTAACTCCGCAAAAATGTACGGTCCCAAAATAAATCATGCCGAAAATCCACACCATAATGTTATGTTTATGAAATGCAATAGAACGTCTTCGATCGAACTAGGAAATTTCTGAATCTTAATTTCGGTAGTTGTGAGCGATCCAAATGAAAATGCATTTCCTCTGACTAGAGGATGTTCCAAGGCCATTCGGAATCGTCTTCACAGCAAGCAAGACACTATAATGAGAACGATAGTTGTGGGTCAAAATCATGTGTAAAACTGCTGATAATTCGGTAGTTGTGAGCGATCCAAATGAAAATGCATTTCCTCTGAATAGAGGATGTTCCAAGGCCATTCGGAATCGTCTTCACAGCGAGCAAGACACTATAATGAGAACGATAGTTGTGGGTCAAAATCATGTGTAAAACTGCTGATCAAATGATAGTTTGTACAAATAATACCGTACGATATTACGGAGGATCTTTTGAAGAGTAGATGTTGGCTTATGCAACGCTTCTGCGACACGGCGAATACTAATATTGCCCAGAAAGTTTGAAGCTTTGTCCTCTTACTCCACAACCTCCTCTTGGAAGAGGAAGAAAACTCGTTTGTATGGAAGTAGTAACCTCCATACAAACGTGTTGCCCAGAAAGTTTTAAGCTTTGTCCTCTTACACCACAGCCTCCTCTTGGAAGAGGAAGAAAACTCGTTTGTATGGAAGTAGTAACCTCCATACAAACGGGTTTTTTCTCTTCCAAAGCGAACAACAAACGATCCCGCTGCTTCAAATTTCGTTATCATTTTTGGAGTCCTTTAAAATCCTTTAAAAGTGATTGGACCTCTTTGAAGGCCCTTAAACCTACGAACTTTCCGCAAAGCTACTGCTGCAGAATCGGAGTTTTGATAAAACAGTTTTACTAGCAAAGCGCGATCTTTAAACTCAGAGTTATGGGTGTTTTCTCTTCCAAAGCGAACAACAAACAATCCCGCTGCTTCAAATTTCGTTATCATTTTTGGAGTCCTTTAAAAGTGATTGGACCTCTTTGAAGGCCCTTAAACCTACAAACTTTCCGCAAAGCTACTGCTGAAGAATCGGAGTTTTGATAAAACAGTTTTACTAGCAAAGCGCGATCTTTAAACTCAGAGTTATTTTGAGGGGCAAAGACATTGGAACAATTCTTCCGTGAAGCTTTTATAGGTTGAAACATTCCGCTTTTTCGCAGAAAGAATTGTTGTTATATGTTGCTATTATAATAATTATAATACTTTACAAAAAGTGATAAATGATATTATTTCAAACATTTGCATGTGCACTATGGGTAGTTCACTTCCTTGGAGTAGTTTTATAATAAAGCGACCTCTAGTGGCGGATATTTGGAACTAAAATGTTTTACGCTGAAAATTTTTCCCAAATCTTTTTAAAGAGCACCCTCAGTTTCATAATTGCCTGATTTCACCTCCAATCTCTATTTTCCCAGCATTCCAATGTTAATTCCAAAATTGCTGCAGATAGACAGAAAACAATCAACCTTTAATGGTTTGTAGGTGTTATAAAAAATATAATGGTATTTTATTGTTGCGTATTTATTTGCACGAACTTGAACATTTTGGTCATTTGTTAATTATACTGTATTTTGTAATTTTTTTAATTAAAACAATTCAGATTTGTTTTCATTTTTTATTATTTCAAAGCTAATTAAAATTTACACTAACGGTTTGTTCTAACACCATCCAACCTGTTTTAAACTTTCAGAAAAGTGCACAGTCTCGTATTTTGATAAAAAGAGTAAGAAAATTTCGTTCATTCAGACTGCTAATAGTTACAAACTTTTTTAAAACATATAGGAATAAAACCCTAAAATTTTGAAATTGTGCTTTATTTTTTCAAAGAAAATATGGTAACCCTAATAATATCGTAAACTTAAAACTTACCCAGCAGTACAGGAACAACAGTGCATCAATTAGTTTCAAAGTAACAACATCAGTTTCAAACAAAAGTGGTTCACATGTGGTTCCTCTTTCTTCTTTGAGAACGCCACCATTTGGTCGAAAACATATTAACTTTTAGTTCAAATTCATGTACATAACTTATACAAAAATAGGAAAATCCACGTTCTCTTGATTTTCTTTTATTGTTTGAAAGGATTAAAGTAGTCGAACCCTACTTTAATTGTAAACTTATTTATAGTATTTATAGCTAGTTTGTAGCAATAGTCATGATTGCACACACTCAAGTACACAACCAGGTGTGAATCGTTTTCCCTCTCTCTGCCCCTATTTGTGATGTCACAGCAGTAGGTGTTTTCCATGAAATCAGTCAATTTTCTAATGAATAGCATAATGTTTTTTTGTAGGCAGCTCAGAATAGGAGAGCGTTTTATTGTGGACATCCTTCTTGTTTTGTCCATTTGTGATGTCACAGCAGTAGGTGTTTTCCATGAAATCGGTCAATTTTCTAATGAACAGCATAATGTTTTTTGTAGGCAGCTCAGAATAGGAGAGCGTTTTATTGTGGACATCCTTCTTGTTTTATTTAAAAGTTGTTAGTCTGAAATATATCTTATGAAGAAATCAATTGTACGAAGTGTACTTTTTCTAATTTGATAATTTTTATCATTCAATTCATTTCAATTAAAATTAAAAATATACTAAAAGTGCTCTTGAACACTCACATATATATAGCTCATTCAGATCTGGGTTGTACGAAGTGTATTTTTTCTAATTTGATAATTTTTATCATTCAATTCATTTCAATTAGAATTAAAAATATACTAAAAGTGCTCTTGAACACTCACATCTATATATAGCTCATTCAGATCTGGAAAAAACTGCAGTAAAAAATTCCATGATTAATTAAAAATAAAAGATGAAGAAATATACTCGAAATGGATTTATCAGAAAAGTAAATTTGAAGCAAGAAAAGTCAGTGTCTATCGTTACGCATCAGTTAAATATAAAATACTCGTATTCTTTCTGAACTACTAAAATAAATATTGCTCCAATAATAAAAACAAAGCTATACTTGTCAATAAAACAAATCATTTTGATTTTCTTGCTATAGAAAAGCATTCACTATCAATCACCTCAGAATATTCCCAAGCAGAATAGGAATGTAAAATAATCAGGAACTTAATTAATTACGAACCTTACAAGTCGTTATTAATTGTTTTAGATCTGATTCAATTGTTTCATTTGCAGTTACAAGAAAATAATACCATATATCAAGAATTCCGATTTGTAATAAACCATACTCTAAACATAAGAATTTATGGATAACAATAATCTTAAATTATTTAATTAAAGTAGAACAAAGTAACCACCAACATGAGAGAGATAATAATCTACAAACTGAACAAAAACAATCAATAACCTAGGTCGGATTGGTTGCGTTTTCCATGCAACCAATCCGACCTAGGTTATTGATTGTTTTTGTTCAGTTTGTAGATTAAAAATATACTAAAAGTGCTCTTGAACACTCACATATATATAGCTCATTCAGATCTGGAAAAAACTGCAGTAGAAAATTCCATGATTAATTAAAAATAAAAAATGAAGAAATATATTCGAAATGGATTTATCAGAAAAGTAAATTTGAAGCAAGAAAAGTCAGTGTCTATCGTTACGCATCAGTTAAATATAAAATACTCGTATTCTTTCTGAACTACTAAAATAAATATTGCTCCAATAATAAAAACAAAGCTATACTTGTCAATAAAACAAATCATTTTGATTTTCTTGCTATAGAAAAGCATTCACTATCAATCACCTCAGAATATTCCCAAGCAGAATAGGAATGTAAAATAATCAGGAACTTAATTAATTACGAACCTTACAAGTCGTTATTAATTGTTTTAGATCTGATTCAATTGTTTCATTTGCAGTTACAAGAAAATAATACCATATATCAAGAATTACGATTTGTAATAAACCATACTCTAAACATAAGAATTTATGGATAACAATAATCTTAAATTATTTAATTAAAGTAGAACAAAGTAACCACCAACATGAGAGAGATAATAATCTACAAACTGAACAAAAACAATCAATAACCTAGGTCGGATTGGTTGCGTTTTCCATGCAACCAATCCGACCTAGGTTATTGATTGTTTTTGTTCAGTTTGTAGATTAAAAATATACTAAAAGTGCTCTTGAACACTCACATATATATAGCTCATTCAGATCTGGAAAAAACTGCAGTAGAAAATTCCATGATTAATTAAAAATAAAAAATGAAGAAATATATTCGAAATGGATTTATCAGAAAAGTAAATTTGAAGCAAGAAAAGTCAGTGTCTATCGTTACGCATCAGTTAAATATAAAATACTCGTATTCTTTCTGAACTACTAAAATAAATATTGCTCCAATAATAAAAACAAAGCTATACTTGTCAATAAAACAAATCATTTTGATTTTCTTGCTATAGAAAAGCATTCACTATCAATCACCTCAGAATATTCCCAAGCAGAATAGGAATGTAAAATAATCAGGAACTTAATTAATTACGAACCTTACAAGTCGTTATTAATTGTTTTAGATCTGATTCAATTGTTTCATTTGCAGTTACAAGAAAATAATACCATATATCAAGAATTACGATTTGTAATAAACCATACTCTAAACATAAGAATTTATGGATAACAATAACCTTAAATTATTTAATTAAAGTAGAACAAAATAACCACCAATAAGAGAGAGATAATAATCTACAAACTGAACAAAAACAATCAATAACCTAGGTCGAATTGGTTGCGTGGAAATGCTTTGGCTTTCCACTCTAGAGGACTTGGGTTCCACGCCTTGAAAATATTTCTCATGTGGTCCGGACCCAGCCCGTCGATCCCCGTCCTCCACAATCCGACCGATCCCTCTGCAGAGTTGTACAGCCTCTGGAAGGGCTTGTTTCGCACTATCACTTAGATTCTCCCTGAATGGAAAGTGGCGTCATCTGTTAACAAAAAAAAACAGGCAATAACAAATTGACGGGCTGGGTTTGGACCACATGAGAAATATTTTCAAGGTGTGGAACCCGAGTCCTCTAGAGTGGAAAGCCAAAGCATTTTTATTTTTAATTAATCATGGAATTTTCTACTGCAGTTTTTTCCAGATCTGAATGAGCTATATATATGTGAGTGTTCAAGAGCACTTTTAGTATATTTTTAATCTACAAACTGAAAATAACAAAATTAATTTCAAAGGACGGAAATGTATTTACAAAACTTAAATGGGATATAGGAAAATTCGATATGAAAATTTGTCGTATTCGTCTAACCAACAAAATGCCAATAAATTTAACACCCTACAGATGTTCAATCAGTGACCAAAAACGAATATAAGAATAAATAGATGTATTATTAAAGAAAGGATTCATAAGAATATCTACTCTCCATACAAATTTCCAGTCATGTTAACTGATAAAAAAGATGAACGTTAAAAAATTCGACTGTGTAAAGACTATAGGAAATTGAACCAGACAACCACGCTTTCCCACGTTTCGAAGATTTATTCGATAAACTACAAGGAGCTAAATAATTTACTAATTTAAACATAGCTTCTGGTTTTTGACACATTCTATTGGACTCAAAAGACATACAGAAGACAGCATTCGCAACAATGGACGGACATTACGAATGGTTAGTAATGCCTTTTGGTTAGAGAAACGCCCCTCCAATCTTCCAACGAATATTCCAAAATGATCTATCAAAATACGAACTGAATGAATTTACAAAAAACTATTAAGACGATATCATTATTTACTGAAATTCTTTCGAAGAACATCTCTACCACTATCAAACGACATTCGAAGCCCTATCAAAAGAAAACATTCAGCTAAAACAAAATTAATGTCATTTTGCCAAACGTGAAATAAAATTCATAAGGCATCTGATAAGCGAAAATAATATCAAGCCAATTCAAGACACATTATTGCCATTAGAAATGCCCTACACCAAAAAACGAGATAGAATTACAAAAATTCTTAGGAAAAGTAAATTATTATAGAAAATTTAACCCAAATGCAACTGCATTAATTAACCCAATATATTGTCTGTTAAAGAAACAACGAAATTAGTCTGGGGTTAAAACTGTTCTAGATCATTCCAAAAATTAAAAGATCATCTGGTCTTTTTTTTTTCTTTTCTTTTATAAGGTAAGCTTGGTGGCTAAATTTTGATTGCCCCTTTCCACTCAAATAGAGTACTAAGGCATATAAACTGATGCAAGCAAGGTCAGAATCAGCAGAGTACTAAAACAGAAAAGCGAAGACGGAAGTCTGCATCCCATTGCATACTTCTCTAGAGAAACTTCTCAAGTATCAACAGAATTACTCTGCTATTACTTAAATTATGTTAAAGAATTTAAGTATTTAGGGTTTTACAAAATTGGTTCTTTGACCAGATCATCTGGTCAAAGAACCAATTTTGAGAATATTTGATCCAAACAGAGTATGTTTTATATAAACTGATGCAAGCAAGGTCGGAATCAGCAGAGTACTAAAACAGAAAAGCGAAGACAGAAGTCTACATCCCATTGCATACTTCTCTAGAGAAACTTCTCAAGTATCAACAGAATTACTCTGCTATATAAATAGAATGTCTAGCTATTGTAGAAACAATTGAATACTGGCATCACTACGTATATGACCAAAAATTTATTATATGTACAGATCATAATGCACTGAAATGGTTAAAAAATGTAAAAACCTAACAATAGATTGTTCAAATGGTCATTAAAACTAAGCCAATATCAATTCGAAATAAAATACATATCTGGATGGTAGAATAAGGAGGCCAATTATTTGTCATGAGAATCTTACTTGGAAGAAACTGAGAACGAACTACATCTAACAATTGTAAACTTAATAGAGAAATCCCTGATCAAACGCGAACAGGAAAAGAGTATTTAAAACGGGGCTGACACTTCAAGCAATTGTGAAAAGATAGGGAATTTAATTTATAAAACAACAGGTGCTAAGAATTTACTAATTCGAAATAGTTTACAAAAAGATCTAATGGTCAAGGTTCACAAGGAATCACATCAGAAGCAAGAAAATGATCATGCTTCTTTGTCCCCAATACAATTGCCCAGGAACAAAAGCAGACACAGCCAATAGTTGATAACTGTCAAATATGCCAGAGTAAAATGAATGACAGAAGAAAACATCTAGGACGATTATCTCAACTGGGGCCAGCTCGAGACCCCTTATCATTTCCATAGACACTGTCAGTGGTTATGCTATATATAATTCAAAAAAAGGTACTATCTTGTTGCAATACATCATTGTACTCGTTACGTTTGGACTCTAGCTTCAAAAACACAGAATTCAAAAGATTTCATTAACTTGATAGATATGTTAATACAAATGTAATCTCCAAAACAAATTTTAGCAGATAAATATACAGGAATTAACTCTAACGAGTAAAACTCAATTATCTAACGAAAAGACAGATAAAATTTAAGTTCACACTCATTAAATTGCTCATAGAATAATGGGATGTGCAAGCAAGTAAACCAAACTCTTTAAACAGAGAGATGTAAAATTATCGAGTAAGATAAACCTATTGGCTGGCCTAAGCTATCAAAGGAAGTCACTACAGAATATAACAATACTCCTCATATAGTTACAACATTTAAGCCGATATCTATTATTTGGAATTAAACCTTTTAAAGAAGCTGACAAGGACTATTATCCACCTCTGTCAGAAGCAAGAAAGATTGCAGTTAGGAATAGTCTATCCTCCCACGAACAAAACAAAATTTATCACAACAAAACAAGAAAGGACGTAAATATTTCAGTAGGGGACCTCGTATTGGTGGAAAATAAAAATACCCGTAATAGAAGAAAACTCAAACCGACAGGTGAGGGCCCTATAAAGGGCTCTCACCTGTTTTGTAACTATAAAGTTACAAAACAGATGTCAAATGTTATACACGAAATAGAAAAAAGTAGAAAGGATAAAAATTACGAAAACGTACATATTTCCAATATTTATAGTTACAAAACAGATGTCAAATGTTACACACGAAATAGAAAAAAGTAGAAAGGATAAAAATTACGAAAACGTACATATTTCCAATATTAGACCTTTCAAACATCAATATATGAAAAGGGGGGATGTAAGGAGTCAACAATATTGGACTACCCGGAGGTAAGGCGCCAACGATATAGGACGATTCCAACAATGAGTAGAAGAAAGGTTGGACAGCATTCTATTACCAGAGGAGGTAAAGGTCGAGTACACAGGGCAAGAGGAAAAATAAGGTATTTGAGAAAAGGAGATTGATCTGAGCAACCATATGACGAACATTGCAAATAAAAATAAATATTTTCCGGCTTGAATTGAGAGATTAATTATTGTACTTAATTAATTACGAACCTTACATATACTTTTAAATTAAGTATGTGTTTATTCCATATTAACTATTAACTTTCATTGTAGAGCCACATTGAAGGTACGAAAGACGTGTATGCGATTGGCGACCGCAATTTGGCCGCCAGGGTCTTAATCACTATTATTTATTAAAAATGTTTTACAAAATTATGAAATACAAATATATATAATTTTAATAAAAGATATATCAAAAAAATCATACATGCTATTCATAGTTTTAAGTTTAAATCACTTTACATAAATATTACTGATTTAGTTGTAATGCAAAAATTTTTAATAACTTAACCTGTTCCACGAATCACCCATATCCAGAGACAATAAAAAAATGCAGACACAAAATCAACAATATATTTTACATATAATAGACGAAAAAATGATGAAAAGTTTCATCTTATTATAAAAACCTTTTTGTAAATATTTTAAAATTAAAATCGTCAAATTTAAGAAGTGGAAATATCGATCAACACTAATGATTACATATAAGCACTATTATTAATTTTGTAAACATTCTTTTTATCCATTATTAGCAAGCTAAAGTATGTTAAGTAGCCAGTGCATACCCAGCAGAATTTATTGTTTCTAGAAAATACCTTCTTAATGGATATCTGTTTACCAGAGTGGAAGATATTTTATTCATTTTGTCATTTTTAAAGAGATTTAACACAAAAATATTGTATGCAGATTCAAAATTAATAGAGACAACTCTTAACTTGAAAGGAGAAATTATGATACTGATCATCCAAAATATTCTTAATTAGTGGAAATAATCAAATAGATGCAAGATGTGCTCTACACAAACTCGAACTGATACACGAAATATTGAAAAATAATGATTTGCAGATATAGTGAATGAAATTAAAATTATTTTACAACCGGTTTGCATAAATTTCATGTTATGGTGGAGCTGATGGATTCTTTCTGGTCTAAGAGCCCTTAAAATAACTGATTGTTTTATAAAAATTGTACCAGTTACTAGTTAACGCATTATTACGAAAGATGTACGCATGAACTGTCTTGGCATATATTCAAGGACACAACCGGTTCAAGTTATTCGACAGGTTTATTATATTGTTAATTGTTAATAGTCACCGAAATAAGTAAACAACTGGTAAATAAAATTTATATTTCATACTGCTTTCCTTTTCTTTTTAAATATTTTTGTTATCCAGATTTGATGTAACCGATCATAACAACCGGTTCGGTCGAACCAGTGCGAACCAGCTGAATAACAACACTGCAAATAGCATTCAATAATAACGATTTATTTTTCAAAATTAATAATTTCATCAATATAAGGATTATCTGAATAAAGTATAAAGAAATAATTACATGATTTCATTTAATACCATTATGTAAAGATAAATTAGACTTAAAGGTTTATAATAGCAATTAAAAAATATATAATAAATCATTAAAAGAGGATTTTATGTTAATATTACCGAAAATATAATTTATATAATTATCATCATCCATTTACATTATATCTAAATGCAGAGAGAGGAATTTTATTTCAATTAAAATGTAAAATGCGTAGTATACATTTATTTCATCATAATTAACAGTATGAATATCGAAAAGAATTATAACTTAAGATCGAACGGCTATTTTAATGGAGAAATATTTTATTTTAATATTGGTTGGCAGAATTGTTATCTAATTACCTGATCAGAATATGTTTCTCTTTAGAAGTATAGAAAAAATTTGATATTAAAGTCACCAGATGTTTTCCAGCAACAAAATTTTATTGCAGTAATGTTTTTACTGTAACATCTATTTTCTCCATCAAAAATTTCCATTAAAATTCCATTCTAATAGAATAGAAAATATATCCATGTGATTTTATTATAATAGTGATAAAAATTTAAATTTAATATCCAGCGCATTAACTTCATGCGGAGTAAAATAAATACTTTTCATCTACTTAGATTCCTAGTATATTTATGGTTGTAGAAGAGCAGAAATCGATTTGTAGATCACGAAGACAGAACCATGTTTTCCAGCGTCAGAGAAATTTACTTATGTTCCTTTCTTAAACCGATTAGGAAAATTGCGTTAATATATGGTTTTGACCCTTTCTCTCCTTGTGAAGGCCGAAATAAGAAATCTCGATATGGACACTGTCGAAAATTGATATATATCCAATTTGTAGAACTAATTTTGTGGGAACATTTCCTTATACATCTGTGGTCTGTCGTTCCAGGTATTAATGAATACGCTATCTGTGTTGAAATGTACGATGTATTCAAAAAGGGATCGATAACTGTAAAACTGATTCTTTTACTTCTTTCATTTACTGTCGCTTCTATTTTTAGTTTCACCAAAAATGTAAAGTTGAATGTATCAGTTGCATTAAGAAATGCAAAATATTTTGAGAGAAAAATAGTACAAGAATGTAATTCGGACATGAGGAAACTCTGTTTATTTCTTTCCTTATTTAGTCTATTCGTATCTTTTTCATGTCAATTGCTGGATGTTTGCATCAACAAACTGTGTTTATTTCTTTCCTTATTTAGTCTATTCGTATCTTTTTCATGTCAATTGCTGGATGTTTTTTACTTCTATCCTGCTATTCTAAATCGGGAAAAATTTCAAGGCGAAGCAATTTACTGCTGTTTTGAAATTGGAATTTTGTCGGTTTATTGTATTGGCGTATATAAGTTTATATTGTTTCTGGGAGGAATATTTGTTTTTGTAGCTAACAAAGAATACGAACATCTATTAAAGGAATTATCTTTAATAAAAAAGAACGATCCGCATTTGGAATCGAAGTTAGACGAATATTTCACACATCACCAAGAATTATGGACTTTCGTTGCACAGTTGAACAATAGAGTCAACTATCCCTTTGTCATGATTTATGTTTTTATCACTTCTGGGACTAGTTTAATTTATTATATTCTTTTATTCGTGGATGTGAAGAAGGAATTAAGAATTGTAATTTTTGTAGTGGTCGTTTTATTCACTTTCATCTGTATCATCTATGCCTGCCTGTTGTGCAACTTAACCTTTAATGTAAGTTTTTGATTTATTTATATCAAATTATTTTTATTTTGAAATAATTGTATAAATAGGCAATTATTTCAAATTGTAGGTCTAATTTCAATTTTCATTTCCTTATTTATTACATTCTAGTCGGAAAACGGATTTCAAGAAATTCGACATTTCGCAGAATGCCGTATACATCTGAAAAAGAAGTTGAAGGTATGTAATGATTAATTAAAATCGTTTACAATATCAATTTAATCCATTAATTCTGTTTTCAGATTTTAGATTTCATGAAAAGATTCGGGAAAGTCTCTCTATGCCTGTCTATGGGTGGATTTTTTGATATTAACAAGAAATTTCCAATCAAGGTTACAATATTTTATAAAATTATTTGAACATAATTTGATAAAATGAATTTTCTATAATGATATTAACTTTTTACAGATGATTAGTACCTTGCATACCGTATTTTCGTGGCTCTTAAAATTAAGGACTATTTCGCATCAGAGAAAAAATTGTCAAGAAATTTTTCTTACTAATCGAACTGAACTATTTTAGTATTCAAATCTGTGCTATTTTATAGAAACTTTGTGGAAATATGTTACACGAATCTCGATATTTTTAGTTAGAATTAGTTTAAGGAATTAAGGCGGAGTGGGGTAAGTGCACAGCGGTTTTTACTCAGTCGGACTTTAAACGAAGGTATTTCAATCTATCATGTAGATATTTGGCAGCCTCGTTAACAATGGCATTCCACAGCTAATACCGTTTAAATTATTTTAGTACCTTGCATACCGTATTTTCGTGGCTCTTAAAATTAAGGACTATTTCGCATCAGAGAAAAAATTGTCAAGAAATTTTTCTTACTAATCGAACTGAACTATTTTAGTATTCAAATCTGTGCTATTTTATAGAAACTTTGTGGAAATATGTTACACGAATCTCGATATTTTTAGTTAGAATTAGTTTAAGGAATTAAGGCGGAGTGGGGTAAGTGCACAGCGGTTTTTACTCAGTTGGACTTTAAACGAAGGTATTTCAATCTATCATATAGATATTTGGCAGCCTCGTTAACAATGGCATTCCACAGCTAATACCGTTTAAATTATTTTTGAAAAATTTAAATTTGCGACAAAATCGTACAAAATGTCAGCTATTCGCACTTAACCCGAAACGAGGTAAGAGCGTACTTGCAAGTTAAAAAAGTTTTGAAGTTTATTTACGCACCTTAATTGGCACGAGCAGAATTAGGAAAAAAATTGTTATAAAATACTTTTTACCGCATTATAATAGGTTTTTCGTTTTAGAGTTATTGTTTGTTAAAGAAACGAGATTTGAAATCTTGAAATGTCAGAGGACAACTCCCGTCCCATCGATTTCGATAGGCTTTAAGCTACAGGTTTGCGGCCATGGAAAAGTGACTCCTGTAAAAGAGTTTAGGTCATTATGCCTTCGTTATTTTAAAAATAATCAGGTAAAATGTCATAAAGCCGGACCGCATCGCTTATATGCCTAAAAAACTGCAGATATTTCAATCATAGTGGCGTGGTAGTGGCAAAGCTGCTTCCCTGTAGAGGTGAATGTTGTTAGTTCGAGTCTCACTTGCATACCTTGTTTTTTCAAGTGAATAAATTAAAATATTATTAGCAATAAAATTTCAGGCAAAAGTAAATTTTTTTGGTCATAGTTACAATTTGGCAAAATCATTTTTCAATTATTGTTTCACGTCTTTCTCTCACTCTCTAATTGCCGTAATTCACTATGCGTAGGGTGATATCTAAATAGCCATTTGCGGCTTAAAGCCTCTTTACGTATGGGGTAGTAACAACTCGTTGAATTGTTGCTGTCCCATACGTAACTATGACCAAAAAAAACTTGATTTTATCTGAAGTTTTATTGCTAGTAATATTTTAATTTATTCACTTAAAAAAAAACAAAAAACAGTACGTAAGCGTGACTCGAACTCATTATTATCATATTCTGTTTCACAGGCAAGTGACTTAACCACTATTCCGCCGTTTTGATTGAAAGACATCTAATTGTTTAGGTATATAAGTGGCGCAGTCAGGCTTCATGACATTTGCCCTTAACTTTTTTTTTTTTTAACGAAGGCATACTAACCTAAACCCTTTTACACGAGTCACTTTTCGATGGCCTCCAACCTGTCTGTTAAAGCTGATCGGAATCGGCTTTATCATACAGGCAGGGGGATGGAGGTTGGTCCTCCCCTTTGAAAGGTAAGGGATGGTATAGTGAAATATGACAAAATGTTTTTTATCGAATAAAAATGAGTTTTTATGAAAATTCTAATTGATATTTTTGCATTTATCAATCGTCATCTCGGACAACGTTCGCCTGTCGTTCATTTCTTTTGAATAATCGCCCCCTATTTGTTTTTCTGACGTAGCTGCGACCCATGTTATATGCTAGAAAAAGAAGTTATTAAATAGATTAAAATATAAAACACGAAAAAATTAAATTGAATGCGTTATGAGGCCAGAACAGCATAATAGGCACTTACCCCATGGCGCTGTTAGGCAGTTGCCCTAGATAACATGTAAACGAGACTTGAATTCATAACTTTCAGTCCCGCATGCAAGCGCCTTAAGTACTACGCCACCGGTTTAGCTGTAAAGGATCTAATTTTTTAGGTATATAAGCGGCGTGGTCCGGCGTCATGACATTTGACCTCGATTTTTTTAAAAACGAAGGCATAGTGATCTAAACCCTTTTTACACGGGTCACTTTTCGATGGCCCTCAACCTGTATGTTAAAGCCGATCGAAATTGGCTTTAACATACAGACAGGAGGGACGGAGGTTGTGTTCCCCCTTGTGAAATGTGAGGGATGGTATAGTAAAATATGACAAAATGCTTTTTATGGAATAAAAAATGGTTTATACGAAAATTTTAATTCATATCTTTGCATTTATCAATCGTCATCTCGGACAACGTTCGCATGCCGTTTATTTCTTTTGAATAATCGTCCCTGTTGGTTTTTCTGACGTAACTGCGACCCATGTTATATACTAGAAAAAGACGCTAATAAACAGATTAAAATGTAGAACACGAAAAAATAAAATTAAACGCTCTATGAGGCCAGAACAGCCTATAACGCGATTACCCCAATGTGCAGATTCGCACTTGCCCTAGATAACAATATTTACGGGGCAAGAGCTTACCAGGGTTTATCTCGATAAATTTTGAAATGTCAAAAAATATTGTTTACATAATGTAAACCTTAATCAATATTCTACATAATAAATATCTCCTAATATGAAGTTATCTTAAGAATTATTGTACTTTTAAAATGCTGTCAACAGCATTTTAAAAGATCTAAATACGATGTAAATACTGGATTCGCATCATTCATCGTGAGTTATCGATCTATCGACATAGATAATATGTCGATAGATCGATATTAACTTGTAGTAGAAAACTACAACATCAAATAGCAAAATTTCGATTATCTTATAATAAAAAAATCCCGATAATGCATTTCCCCCAAGTACGCTCTTACCCCACTCCACCTTACTATTAAACAACAAAAAGTTAATTTCACTTTAAACACCAAACTCAAAATACAGACAAAACAAATTCCCTATTGAAGTTTTACATATAAATTGGGGAATTTCTCAGAAATTTATTTTCTATTTATAATCAAAAACAACAATATGGAGGTGAATAATGCGAAGCAAGCGTTGCATTCACTGTAATACGAAAAAAAATTTTTTCTTAGAATTTGGGACGATCGTATTAAAACAAATCGTGTAAAAAGAGAATAAAGTTTTTCTAATTTGAATTAAATCAAAATCTTGTAAAAACCCAACTGGATGTATATGCTGAATATTTTTTAAATAATGAACTAAAAGCTGAAGTTGAACCTACAGACTGACTGAAAGCCGAGCTGCAAATATAGAAAATAGTAAATAACTTAATCGGCGCCTTCGTGTTCAAACGAGTTGCTATGGTAAAGAGCATGCGCAGTAACTATCTTCACGCTATCTGGTTGATAGCTATCTTTTGCCTCGTGCAACACTCTGTACTTAATCTATAGATTTTCGAAAGGGTTAGAGTTATTCTAGCGATAACTATTCTGCAGATTAAGCCGAAAGTTGTGCAAACGGCCCTTAATAGATTAAGTAATAAATATATGATATTATATGATATTCCTGATATATTGGATTATAAAATCATTTCTGTCAGAACTTTTAAGGTCTAAATTAATTTAATACTAAAAAAATAATAGGCCTACTCGTCCTTATGGGTATGGGCAAAAATATACCCACCGTCTGTTCCCGTGTGTCGTAAGAGGCGATTAAAATGGGTCACCTCGTACCATTTGGCGGTTGTCTACATTTGTCGTTGGGATCACTCGAGGGTCTCTATACGGCATGCTATACGGAATTGGGACTGTCTCAGCGGTGCTCACATCGGTCCCTAAGGCTTGCGGTGGGATACTAATATGGACATGGGACCGTCCGACGGGCCTGCCCGCTTCGTACCATTTTTCGAAAATCACGTTCATGGAAAAAGTTTCGTAGCATAACTCTCAGAGAGAGAGCTTTAAAAGAAAAAAAAGGTATACTAAAAAATTCATTGAATAGCTTATTTTTCATTGCATAGGTAAATATTATTTTTAATGTCACCCAATTATTCATAATCATCTTTGAATATATCAATAAGTTAAAAAATATTTAATTAATAAGGACGTAGAAGAGCCAAAAATAAATATAAAACGAAGAGAAAAATGGAAAGTAGAAAATTATCTGAATTTAAATAATAATAATAAAACTCTATAAAATCAATACCAGATATATTACATTCCTACAAAACATAATGCAACACTGGAGATAATAGGCACTTACCCCATGGCGCTGTTAGGCAGTTGCCCTAGATAACAATATTTACGGGGCAAGAACTTACGAAGATTTTTCTCAAAAACTTTTAAAAT
This sequence comes from Olivierus martensii, assembly GCA_000484575.1. Lineage (NCBI taxonomy): Eukaryota > Metazoa > Arthropoda > Arachnida > Scorpiones > Buthidae > Olivierus > Olivierus martensii. Next base: position 31,207 of record AYEL01058213.1, read on the forward strand.
GTCAAAAAATATTGTTTACGTAATGTAAACCTTAATCAATATTCTTCGTACTTACTAAAAAAATATCTCCTAAAATGAAGCTATCTTAAGAATTATTGCACTTTTAAAATGCTGTCAAAGTTTTGTTTGTAAAAGTCGACGTAAATACTGGAATCTCATCATTCTTCGTGAGTTATCTACGTCAATAGGTCGATATTAACTTGTAGTAGAATACTACAATATCAAATAGCAAAACTTCGATTATCTTATAATAAGAAAATCCCGATAATGCATTTCCCCCAAGTACGCCCTTACCCCACTCCGCCTTACTTATTCCTTAATTCAAATTAGCATCAATTGCAGAAATATAAAATGTGCACGTACATATATAGCATAGCTTTTATGAGAAAATTGGTTTTATTATATCTTTTATTAAAATATGCATGTATTTCAAGTTGAGTTCGGAATGTGATTTTTAATTTTTGAATATAATCAATACTATAAAACATAAAATTTAGATGTTTTGTTGTCCTTAATTCAAATTAGCATCAATTGCAGAAATATAAAATGTGCACGTACATATATAGCATAGCTTTTATGAGAAAATTGGTTTTATTATATCTTTTATTAAAATATGTATATATTTCAAGTTCAGTTCGGAACATGATTTTTAATTTTTGAATATAATCAATACTATAAAACATAAAATTTAGATGTTTTGTTGTTGATAATTTAATTTAGTAAACAGGTAGTAAATAATTATCAAGTATTATAATTAATATAATAATATTCTATACTATAGTTACAATATAATTATTTGTTTATTTTAATTCCAAATTTTTTCAAATGTAATTTTTGTAGGGAAAGAATTAATTTTATAATAAATCATGCGAATTTGTCTAGCAAATTTTACAAATAACCAGACAACAGTGCGAAAAAAAATCTTCATTACTTGTGCATCATGTTTAGCAATTGACTAGGAAGAATGATTTTCATCTATTCATTACGAAAGTATAAATTTATATATTTACTATTGAATTTTATTATATAATTTCCAAATATATGTATTAAAAAGGATAACACTTGCACTAGTATCAGTACTGAAACTACAATTATTTGTAGAAGAATATATAAAACAGAAATAAATGCACTATTTATTATAAAAGATATTATTATTTGATATTATTTGATAGCGAAATACTAATAAATTATATTAAATTATCATGAACTCGTTTGGAAAAGTCCTGAATTACTCTCATATTTTAAATATTTTCGAAAATTTACCTTTTTTAAATTTACCTTTTCGAAAATTTATCTTTAAAATTTATATGGAACTCTCCTATTCTGCTCAGGTTTTTACTGTACATAAATTCAATTCATCTTTAAAATTTATATGGAACTCTCCTATTCTGCTCAGGTTTTTACTGTACATAAATTCATATGAGTTCGTCATTCCTACATTATATGCAGTAAAGTTTGTCCGGTCCGAATTTGTTTCGTCCTTTAAGTGCGTTATCGAGATCACTCCTCTACAGACTCACAACGATCTTTAATATACAAGTTTATTCACAAACACAAAAGAATATTTACAGTTGTATATATACAAAGCAAAAATACTATACAAAAATATACTTAATAAACAAAACAGACAAAACATTTCTCCACCAGAGAGTAGGAGTGTGAGCACACAGGAGAGAGAATTCCTTCACGATCAACATGGAACGCCCCAGAAGTCCACCGCTGCCCGGTCCACTTCTGTACACTCTCTGGGATCTATCTCCCCAGAGAACCTCGACGGCAACACTCTAACGTTGACCTCGCCCGAACTTTAACACGAAGCCCGTCGTTCTGACCCGCCCCTATCCGCTTCCGTGCGATCTATCTTCTCTCACTCTCTACGTCTGTCCCTGATGCTCACCTCACCCTCTATCCTGTCCAACTGACTCTCTGTGTCCCACTGATTTGTTTTTCTTTTTCTTTTATACCCCACGGACCTGCTCTTTTATTACACGCTTGTCCCTCTCTCTCCAGTTTTAAAAACAAACCTATAAAAAAGCAGCGGACAAAGCGACCGAGGAATAACATCCATTACTAGACACTTTTAGGGGGTTAACCCTTCCCTAAATTGGTTTAATTACTACCTTGTTGACTGACGCCGTTTACGTGTTTAGCTTCCGCCAGTCTCCCACCGGGGGAGTCCAGGTGTACAAATCCCGACATATGCATTATACAGTATATAATGCTTATTTACTAAAATTCGAGATGAAATCGGAATCAAATTCGGAAAATTTCTGAAGTTTCCGTACTCGATTCGATATTATTGCGATATAACACAATAATACTTTAGAAACCCAGACGAGGATGAGGAAAATTACTATTACTCTGTTAATCCATAAGTAAATTCCTCTGGTATCTCTTCCATACAAACTATATATTTAGTTAAAAATCTCTGCTTGTAAATAAACCAAAATTCATTGCCAAAATATGAAAGAATTAGAAAACAATAGCTGCTATTTCCAGAAGAGAGCAAAATATGTATACTTTGTTTACTTTCAAGAGGAGAGTAAGATTAGATTGCTTTTACTTCAGCCGCAATGATGTACAGTACATGGGCAGGGGCAGATATGTGACAATTATATCGATTTCAGCCAATTGGTCGCCAATTTAAGAGAGACCCGATTGACTAAAATCGGATCTTCTGAAGAGCGGATTTTTTCATGTTAAAGGCCTGTTTCCACTTACTCCGCGCGGACGAAAAAATGCGCTAGCGCAAAGAAGGGTTTATATTAATACAAGACCAGGTAATAAACACGAAAAACTATAGAAAATACATACTGAGAGACAGCACATTAACAAATGACACATGTAGGAAATGCCACATTGCACCCGGGACAGTACATTAACAAACGATACTTGTAGGAAATGCCACATATCACCCGAAACAACTCAACATATTACGTCTGGTTGCAAATTGCTTGCACAAACAAATTACCTGCACATACACAACCAAGTAGCAAACATAATACACCAAAAACTTGCTATCAAATACAAATTAATAAACACACTTAAACCATACTACAAAACATTCCAGACACAATCCTAGAAAACTCAACACACAAGATGTATTACGACAGAACAATCCTAACAGACAAAACCATACACCACAACAGACCAGATATCACTCTCATAGACAAGCAAAACAAAGTTACCTACATTATAGGCATCTCAATACCAGACACACACAACATCCAGGATGCATTCACCCAAAAAATTAGCAAATACACAGAACTCTCACAAGAAATTAAGCGTCTCTGGGGAATGCAAAAGATAGTTACAGTACCCATCATTCTCTTTTCCACAGGAGTAATCCCTCACACACTACACAAAAGCCTCAAAACATTAGATCTACATCCCAATATATACATAACACTACAAAAAAGCATCACTACTCAATACATGCAACATAGTAAAGCTTGGATTCCACATCACCAGAAACAGCAAACATAACAGAAACAAAACAACTTGCTGTTGTCTGTTTTCTGCTCTACTTTATTTCCACTACAGCAGAAATTCGAAACAGTTTTGTAGAGTAGCGCATTCCGCGCCATTTTATATCCTTTGCCGATCGATAATCACGGGTAACATTGTGAAAAGTAAACCATAATACTATATTTCTTTTTCTAATTTTGTATTTATAAATTAGAAAAGAAAAATAGTATTATGGTTTACTTTTCACAAAGTTACCCGTGATTATCGATCGGCAAAGGATATAAGATGTCGCGGAATGCGCTATTTTATAAATCTAGAGAATCTACAGTTTTGTACATTGCAGCGACTTCTTGCGATGTTTAAAAAGTCAAAACAAAAATGGACAACGACACAATGATTTTAACAATTTTATCTTTGACAAAAATCTCCTTATTAATGTTGAAATTAAAACAAAGACGAAAAACGTCATAGATTTTCGATAAGAAATATCTTTCAAAATAGAGAGAAATACGGTTTCCATACTCGACTAGTTTGAAAGCTTCGCTCAAAAGACTAAAATATTATTTCGAGTAAATTGATCAACTTATCTATTGTTTCCGCCGTTTTGATTTTTAAGATTTCAGCTCATTACATCAAACAAACGTCACTCCAAGCGAGACACATGATTGGATAAAAGTACAACAGCAAGCGCTGCAGAAATTTAAAAGTTGAAATTTTGTCTGTTCTACTTTTCTGCAGACGATTTGCTGAGCAGTACGTTATAAACAGGAAGTGACATCATATTTGGGCGTCTGTTGTCTGTTTCTGCAGTACGTTCTGGTGATGTGGAATCCAAGCTTAAGAAAGTTTCTCAGCACTGACATAGACAGTTAATTAACACACAATTAAACATCACAAGTAGCTATGTCTTGACTCGTGTCCGGACATAGCACAATTAAACATCACAAGTAACTATGTCTTGACTCGTGTCCGACATAGCTTTGACCCGGAGATACTCCGTGTCCACATTGATGTATCATAACATAATAATAATAATAATAATTAAATTTATTCTTATTTTCACTAATATTTTATCAGATCAGATAAGTTTTATATGTTTCTTCAAGATTCTATACCAGAGGTTTCCAGCCTTTTGGTCCTCGTATCCCCCTTGGCTTTTAGTAAATTATCCGGTACCCCATGCACTTGCGCAGAAGGTGCAGATGCCACAGAGGCGAGCCTCGAGGAGTGTCGCCGATCTGGCAATTTCACTAGCTATCTTGAATATTAACCAGGCATTTCGAGTTATCGGATCCTACATTGAGAAAAATGTCTATGCAACCTCACTGGAATAGCCCAGAAATGTTGATAATATAACTATTTTTGGAATATATTAATAGCATGCTATATTTACCTGCTATTCACCGTACCTCCTGGGAGTAGGGTACTTCAGGTTGGAAACCCCTGTTCTATACACTGATTTAGGTAAAGAAATAGATAAGACTATCATTTAAACCTAATATGTATTAAAAAAACGATAGTTTTATAAATACATGATCGCTTATTAATCAATAATTTGATAAATTTTGCATTTATGAAATTATCAATTTTATATCAGTATATTTATAGTTTATATCCATTATAAAACATTATTGTTAAATATTAAATACTGCTAATCGTCTTTTAATGATATTATACTAAATCTTTTAAAATATTTTATTAAGAATATTTGTATTTACAGTAGCTAACTCTATTCTATTAATATTATAAATTTCAGATACAGAATACTTAGCTCAAAAATCATAACATTCAGTGTATTCTCGATTATCTGCAGACATATCTGTTTGAGAGTTATCTAAAAAGATATCTGATTTATTTACATATTGATGCTTTATTGTATTCATTAAAAGATCTAAGTCAGTGTTAAACGTGGGGCGCACGCCCAACAAGGGGGCAATTTGATTTTTCAGGGGGCAATTCGAGAATAAGATATTAACAATGAATTTTTTTCATTTTCTTTGGTTTTAGGGGCAATATATACAGTATATAAATATATATTGTGACATACACATTTTTAAAATTAAAATCAGAATGTACACGGCGGTTGTGAAACTTTATTTGCTGTTTTTTTCATATTAATTTATATTATTATTATTTTGTTAACAATTTTTTTTTTATTTCTTCCTCAGTATTACAACTGTCCTTTTGTTCTTTTATTTTTCTATTTCATGGATGTTTTCTGTTTCAAAAGTGAATAGTTCACTTTTTGAATAATAAAAATTACATGCCACAGGGGAGCATCGGGATTTTAGAGATGCTTAGGTGGGGCATGGCCAAAAAAAGGTTGGGAACCACTGATCTAAGTAAATATAAATAATAAAAATTTTGAACTACTATATCTATATTTTCTGATTATTCTTGCTACTTGTTCCTGTTATAAATATGAATAGTTGAGTGCATTGGAAATACTGCATTTTAGGACAATTTATATTGTTTTTAATTAATTTTCTCAATATTAGAGTAAAATTATGAATTAATATGTTCCTAGATATCTATCTTTTACAATTTTTTTCCTCTTTATATTATTATTTAATTTTTTACTTAATATTATTTTTCTATATGCAAATTCTTCTAAGAATTTACATATAGAAAAATTTTAAGCAATATTCTTGAAAATACTTGTTTAAAATTTTTTATGTTAAAATTAATGGAAATTTCGTGTTTGTTTAAGAATTTTCGTCTTATGAACAGTTTTCTTCGAAAAATATCAAATATTCTTTCATAAATCGAGAGAAAAATACACGATACAATATATAAAACTAATAAATGATGACAATCGTTTATTTCCCTAAGATAAAAAATAGTTTATTATGAACATTAACAAAAAATATACTCACTACTGTAGTATTCAGCTTAGTGGCTTGTAAGGTCCATCTGGAACCCTAAAAAGAAAAAAGAAAAAACATAAGTTTACCTAATTTTTTCCAAACAAATAAACATTAAGAAATGTCCTTCGGTCCGAAAAAGCAGAACCAATTACCTGTTGATCGAACAGAGCCCAAAAGATGGGAAGAGGCAGGAACAGCGTCAAAAGACGAAGGAAATTTTTTGCCTCTGAGATTACCGACATCTAAAAGAGGAAATAAAATGTTTTACTTTTCAAAATCAAGTATTGGGTTGTTTTTTATTACTTAATTTAATTTTACCTGATAACGGTCATCAGCATAATCCAACCAATGACTCTTTCCCGGTCCCTGGCATAACGATCCACATTTTTTGACAGTGGCATGCTATAATAAATTTAAATTAGCTTCTTTTTCCTACTTAATTTACAGAAGATAAATATGTTAATATCTAATTCTTAATAATCTTTTTAAAGTTAAAACATAAAATTCCATTAATTCATTCAGTACCACGTATCTGTAATTTTTTTTCATCAGATATATATTTTATATAAGTTTTTCGTTTATTGATCCTAATCAATTATTATGATCAATAAACTTTATATTTTAAGATGAGGTACAGATATATGCAGAAAAAACTAAACTTCACAAATAATGATTTATATTAAAAAAAAGAACTACAATTTTATAAATTTGTTTACTATAGAAGGATGATTCTATTCTTCAAAATGTTTTTTAACTAAAAAGTTTTTATCAATAACAAGAATTTGATATTTTACCGAACGTTATGATCGCCGAAATTATTCTTTATATTGATAAAATGGACCAAAGCAGAAAGAAAAAATACTCACAGCAATGCACTTCATTACTTTAAAATTCACATGACCATTAACAGGCGTTATTCGATAAGTCGGACGTCCAGAAACAAAAACAACTGAAAATTTAATGTTTTAATCATTAATATGTATTAAGAAAAGAATAAGATTGGATGTCTTACTTATGGATAAGATCATCAATAAAGCGGGAAGGCCTAATGCCAAAGGAAAACAAGTAGATTGATCGAAACACTTGACATCGGCTATACCAACAAAATAAATTCATTTAAGTAATTAATAACAGTTAAAGGATGATTTCCAGTTCTTACCTCTAAGAACGGGAGTCACTAACATGGACAGCAAACTTCCGAAATTGATGAAAAAGTAGAAGAGTGAGAAAAATCCAATTAATTCTTTCTTCTGAAAAATCATAAATTAATCGAAAATCTCGAATTCTGTTTATTTATTTTTTAGGTAATAAAACTCTTCCAATATAATTGACAAACAAATTGGAAGAGCTTTTGCCCTTTCTTTTCATCTTTATAGATACTAATTAAGTAAGTTTAATTGTAATTTTACGTTGCTTTGCGTCTTTGGAAGATTTTTCGATTATTTTGTAAACCACGAATCGTTTTAAGACTATCGCGACTGTTCACATCTGTAATGGTATCGGCGAAAAGTTGAAAGATGGGAATCAACGATGAGGCCTAAACAATCTTTGGAAATGATTTCTTAAGCGAAAAACCCGGAAATCAATTTTCTGAATCTTTCAAGCAATACCGTATCTGCATATAAGCTAAATAAACTACACTTCATTAAAAACAAAAATCAATATTAAATGGATTTGAGATCTCTTAATTAAACACAGTATTACAGCCTTGGGACCACAATATGCATAAATCTAATATTGATGATAATGATTCTGCGTTTATTGTATAATATTTAATAAAAAAATTATTTGAAACATTTTGCGAAATTTTTTAAATCCTGTTTCTTTATACGATTTTATATATAGAGATCTTATAATTAACTTTATATAATTCTGTATACTGTACAGTAGTTTATTTTTTATTAAATATACTGTATATATTGTCGTATTTTCTTCAAACTAAGATACCAAATTATTAAAGAATAATAAATATAATTCAGTCATTTCTTCCTATAAATATTTGAAGTATAAGAATTTATGAATTAACGTAAAAAGATCATTAACTTTTATAATGTTTTCTGTTGTTTTTATGTAGTGAAATATATAGTATAATCATATAAATATTGATCATTATCATTTAATACAGGGATCGGCAACTTTTTCAGACTTACGGCCACATTCAACTTTTATTTTTAATAATCGGGCCGCAAGTGTTTAATTAAGAAAAAATGATAAATATTTTTTCACTTATCAATTTTTATTATAGCGATCTTAAAAATACAGAAATGTTTAAAATACAAGATATGAAACAAACATGAAAATGAAACTGAATGAAAAATTATCATGTAAAAACAAATAATATAGTTTATGTATCACAATATGTTTGTATTCTTGCTTAATGTGACTTTTGTGGTTGTTTTTCTTAGCCAAATTATCTGTGTCTACTATGGATGTATACATCCATCCATATATACATCCATGATGTATACTTTGTAACCTGTTGTGCGATGTTGTTCTTTGTTATCCCCATTCTTGATAACTCGCGTGAAGTTGCATGGCGATATCACGAAGTATAAAATTATTTTTAATTTATTATTCATATTATAAAATGCATTATTCAAATAATTCAATATACGGGCCACAAGCTATGTAAGTATGATCAACCTTTTATGGGCCGCCGGTTGCCGACCCGTGATTTAATAAAATAATTATTTTTATCTTCCAACAGTTCTTTATCAGATCAGTGATTTTGCAAGTCTTCTGTCTTAAGTACAGTTTATCCAATTCAGGAAGATGTAAGATCACACCGCATTGTCTGCATATTATTATTATTCCATAGTTAACACTATTTTATTATTATGATTTATATGTAATTTTTATAATAATAATAGTAGTTATACTAATTATATTTCATGTTAATGATAGTTTACAAATATAAATATACTATGATAATTAGTGATACGAACGAAACGATTATGTAAAGATGTTCTGTTCGAGTTTTATTTTCAATTGTAAATAAATCACAGATTATTATACGAAAGATAAGAAAACGGGAACATTTAAGAATTATTAATAATCATAATGATAAAAAATGTAGAAAAATTAACAAAATCAGGTAATTTTACTAAAAAAACATAAATCTTATTAAAATAATTTCGAAATTATAAGACGCATTGAAGAGATAGACATCATCATATAATGCAAACAATATAGGTAGAGAGAGAAAACGAAACCTATCAAATTACAGGTTACAATAACAAGAAATCTGAAATTCATAGGAAAGAAACTTGAGAAAATAACTTGAAAATCGTTCATCATCAATTCCGAGGAAGGAGAAGAATCGAATTCTTCCAATTCGAACCTCTCTACGAATGTAATCGGAATTGGTGGATTTTTTAAACATAATTAAAAAGAGAAAAGAAAAACTTTAGTATTAGTCAGGAGTCTGTAAAGTATTTGTGTCTAGAGTCCTTCGTCAAGCTGTGTTTGTCGTAGTTGTAATATATAATGCAGGGATGTTCAACCCGTCGATCGCAGAGCGATTTTTGGTCGATCTCTTATTTATTCCTTCAAGTTGATTCTTCCTTACAAATTTAATTAAAACTGAAAACATAATAATTTATTTATCATTATTTTGTATTATTTTTTTAATTCTCTTTAAGTGTATTGCTATTGTTTATTTATTTTTCGTTAGAATAGTCAAATCAATAATTTTCTTATCATTTGGAAGTATACAAATAAAAATAGTCAAATCAATAATTTTCTTATCATTTGGAAGTATACAAATAAAAAGTTTCCAATATTAACTGATATTGTGTAAAAAATTTTGTTGCATTTCGGATCGACATACTTATCAGAATCCTCTTTTTCAAATATGAACGTCATAAAATATCAAGAAATCAAATTACAAATGATCTTTTGAATGATTGTCTGCGTTTGGCCACTTCTTCAGATCAACCTGAGTATGAAAATATTGCGAGTTCCAAACAATGCCAAATTTCACATTAATTTTTTTAATCAACCAGTTTAACTTTTTTTAATCAACCAGCGTTTCCTTAACTTATGAGTTGGTAAACAATCTGTAGTTTTTCTAACTATGATTTTCCAAAATAGAGAAACAAATATTTTATTTCAATATATTTGTTTTATTTGTCAAATTATTTATTTATTTGTTAAATTATTTATTTATTTATTTAAAAAAACTCCCTACAAAAACGGGTGACCTCACAAAACAATTACAGGAATACCTCGATTATCGCGATTTTCGAATTATCGCGGTTT
>AYEL01058226.1:0-12053 GCA_000484575.1 Olivierus martensii
GGGTCGCGAAGCGAAATGCTGGGGTCACAAAAATTAAATTCAAATACTTGAATTTCAGTTTATATGTAATTTCACAAACGTCCAATATTTAACGTATGACAACATATGTATTTTCAATATAATTGGCTGATTGTGTTCATCTTAATAAGTGTATAAATGATTTATGTATTTGTATGTTTTATTTCATATTTTATACCTGGGGTCGCGAAAAATCTCGTAATGAAAAATAGGGTCGCGAAAAATCTCATAATGAAAAATGGGGTCGTGAATGAAAAAAGTTTGAGAAACGCTAATGTAGATATTTAATATTTAACATATCTCTCTCGCTCTCTTTTTTTTTTTTTTACAGGTGACAATAGTAAAATGGAATGAACCTTTTCAAAAATTAGCATCATGTGATAGTAATGGTACTATATTTGTATGGATTCAACATGAAGGAAGGTGGGCCATTGAATTAATGAATGATAGAAAAACACCAGTTACAGATTTCTCATGGAGTCATCATGGTCAACTAGCTCTTATATGTTATCAAGATGGTTTCGTATTAGTTGGTTCTGTAAGTGGTCAGCGTTACTGGTCATCAATGCTTCATTTAGATTCTCTCATAACATGTGGTATATGGACTCCTGATGATCAACAGGTAAATTTTATGGAAAGATAAAATAATTAGCTAATATCTTATGTCTATAAGAAAACTGATAGAGATTGAAAAACTGAATAATTTAATATTTATTTCTAACTATCTTGACTTACATGTTAGTGCCATATATGGAAAAGATATATATGGCATTGAATGCATAACAAAAAAAATTGTTTATTCTGAATAGAAAAAATTTATTTGAAATAATATCAGCAAAGTATTAATGTTATACATCTTTTCAATTTATATGGTAAAGTCTTTATGGATTGCAAAGGTCAATCCATCCAATAGAATAGCAGGCTTATGTTTCTTTCATTTAATAGCAGTTTACTTTTTACCTTCACTAATAATTTGAAGTGTTTGTTATTTTTAAAAAACTGTTGAATTACTACTTTACATTTCATGATATTGCTGTTAAATATTAATTTAAATTTAATCTCTGCTTAAAATTAAATAAATACAATGAATGATGTCATTTTTGTCCTTTAGTATTTAGCGGTAATGAAGATAGTTTTTAAATAAGAAAAAATATTGCCCAGTCAAGCTAGAAATGTTAGTTGTTTTACACAGAGACATAGTGAGGAATTTTGGTGCCTGTGAAATTTCAGGAAATTGCCAGGAAAGAAAAGTTTCTTTCCTGGCAATTTAAGTCCCACAGTCACCAAAATAAAAAGTATAAAAATATCTGAATTTTTTTTTAGAAAAAAAAATTCAGATATTTATTATATACTTTTTATTTCAATACAATAACACATTTTTACAATAATTTTATTTTCCGAGCTTTGAGCACAATTATCAATGACACTGTTGAAATTTGCTTCACAAAACATTTCAGATTGTATTGATAAAATACTTAAATTGGTCAGACATTCCTGACTCATTTTTTATTTTAAATAATTTTTAATTTACTAAAACTTCATTCTCCTGATGCAATTGTTACTGGTAAAGTAAGTATTAAACATGTGAAAAAATTACTATGTTAGGGTAAGATCGTGGATAGGTAAGATTCACATAATTTGTAATTTACAATGCCCTGCAAAATTTCAAAATGATATATATTCTTCAAATCAGTAAATAAAACTTGTGTTTGATTTTTAAAACACTCTAACTCATTCATTTAGCATAAAGCATCTAATTTATCATATTTAATGCAACAATATTGGGCAGCTTTTGTCAAGTCTTTTAAAGTTAATGAAACTAAACCTTTTCCCATTATAGAAGAAAAGAGTGATGAAATTGTATGAATATTCTGAAAGCAGTTGGGAAGTTGCAATATAATTATGTCAACAACTTCTAAAAATAACCGATTTAGTAGTAGTTCAGCAGTAATAATCATATTTGAATTATTTGATTCACCTGACGATAATTTTAATTTTTTTTTTCCATTTTTCAGTCATTTTAGGTTCAATATATAGCTCTTGACACTTTTGCTGGCACTCCATTCTAATCACTTAAAAACCATTGTTTCTGAAATCTTTAAAATAATTTAATAATCTGTTCAGAAGAACAGATGTTCAACACATATCATGGTCTTTTGTTTGCAGTTGTAAATTTACTATATTTATCTATATCAATATTTTTCCTCACATAAATGGCATAAAAACAAATTTATAAAACTTAAGATGAAACAAAAGTCTTTTTGAATCACTAATACTATCTGCACCAAAAGATGGATCATATGATATAACAGTAATAATAATTAACACCTCTTTAAATTGTATTTTTAGTGCAGATACACAATTTAATTTAGAACACCATAGTGTGTTGCTATGATCTTTAAAGTTATTTTTAATGTAGATATTATTTTTCCCCATTTTCTAGTTGAAAAAACAAAAAAATTAAATACTTTTTGAATTATTCCAAAAAATTTATCATTTTTAAGTTATTATTTGCAGCTTGAATTCCAATAAGATTAAGCAAATGTGCAGCACAGAGTACAAATGTAGCTAGATTATTAACTTACATTATGAAATCCTGCATATCCTGACATATTTGCTACATTATCATAACTTTGCCCCCCCTTAAATCTTAATAATCTGTCTTTGTTTAATTTGTCTAAAATTTCATTATCAAGTTTTTCTCCTGTCTTTTTTATCAAAGAAATAAAACATAAAAATTTTTCTTCAATAATAATAGTTCTGTTGGTAATTTTCACATAACATATTATCTGACAAATTTGTTTTTTATGTACAACATCTGGTGTACTGTCTACTATTATACTATAATACTTCTCAGTTTTAACATCCCTTATAATATTATTTCTTAATTCGGTAACTAGTAAAATTAAAAAATCATTTTGAATTTGAGGACTTAAATATTATTATTGTTTTTTGGTTCTTTCACTTAGAGTAAGTTTTAAAGTAGAATCATAATTATTGATAAGTTGTATAAGATTACGAAAAATTCGTTTTTTTGAATTTTTAATGCCAATATCATAATTCTCAATATTTCCTTTTAAAGGCAAATTGTTAGTTGTGCAAAACATTAAACATTTTAATTAAAATAATTCTAAGAAAATATAAAAATATGTCAAAAATATTTTTTCTCTCTATCATTTTCAATTTTTTAAAAATGTTTTTTAATAATATATTTTGCAGTTAAAAAAAATCTCAATTTTTGCACCTATGTAAAATTAGCGCCTATGGCCAGGGCCACATTGGCCATAGCCTCACTATGCCTCTGGTTTTACATAAACTTGTTTGGCTATTTTTTTAGCTGATAAAGGTTTTATGTTTTTTTCTTAAAAATCAAGATGATTTATTTCATCTTGATTTTCATTACGAAAAATTCAGAACAACAGAAATGAATCTTGTACTATATTTTATCAATTTGTAATTAATTATCAAAAAAGTGGATTTTGATAATTACTTTATACTGTAACAGAAAAAAATGGAGAATTCTATAATAATAAAAAATTTTTAAATATTTTATTATAACTGAAAGTAATTATATTTTACTAGGGATGTAATATATCCTATATAATAAACAACTCAATATTTGTTAAATGCAGATTAAATTAAATTTTATAAAGATTTCATGCATTTTAAAATATTGTATTATATGCTGCTATATAGTAAAGTCTTGATAGTTTAAAGTAAATGGTATTAAGATCATCTTGAATTATCAGAAAACTTGAATTAAACAGCCATAAAGAATAATTTCAAATCTATGACATATTAATAATATATTATATGCAGAAGATACTGCATAATTTACATCTTAAGCCTTACTTGGGCCTTAAGCAAAAATAAAATATGAACCTCTTTAAATTATTATAAAGAATTATTTGGCACACTGTTTTATTGTGACATATTATGACATCACTAAGAAAATAAACCAAATATCTCTCCTTTCTATCCTGTATAATAATTTGTCAGGATGCCAATGACTTCATATGACATCAACTGTCTGTACCAAAAATATATGAGAGATATAAGTAAATAGTTGGCCTTTAATTTTTCTGTAAATATTCCATTTCAACCTAATGACTTCATTCAGTATAGATTTTAAAAATAACATAGCCAAAACAGAATGGCTTAAACTTTTTTAAGGAGTGGCTTTGTTGGTCAAGATATTCAAGTATAGTGATGTGAAAAATAAGCAGTTATATTGGTTAAGAAACTCAGTCATCTACCTATAAATGTGATAGTTGGATTGGTAGAGGCAAGTGAAGATATGTATGTTTGTGGATTAGATCAACAAGCAGAAGCAACTGAAATATATCACATAAAATATATCAACTTTTCAAGTCAAATTAAAACAAGCAAATTTTATTTTTATTTAAATAAAACATAAATACTGTATCACAAAAAATAAAAAGATCAAAGAATTACTTATCCTTTATTTTATCAGCAAACCTTTAAATTTCAATAATAGAATAAAATTACACTTAGAGTGCCTAACTATTCCAAATTTGCCTGAGACACTCTCTATTTTGACAATTAAGTCTCACATTCTGGGCAAATTCACCCCAAGATACCTAAAGTCCTAGTTTTCTTCAATGTATATGAAAGGAAATGTAACATTTGTCTACTGACTTTAAAAATAAAAAATAGAGCCTAAAAGCAATGCTGTTATTGTCAAATGGATACACTGTAAAAATCCCACAATCTGTCAGCACTGTTTTAAGATTAGTAATTCATAATTTAATAAATTACCCAATGTTGTATCATGTTCTCCTTTGAAATTAAGATCATTATTATAGTGGTCCCATGATTATTAACAGGCATTTTTAACTATCTTTAAATGCTAAGCTTTGTATCAGTCAACCTGAAAGCTGCAATGAAAGCAGTTTGTGCTTCCACACTGGAGTTGGGCTCTATTCATAAGTCCTACATCTCCAAATTTTTGAAGAAGAAAAATCCTTCCTGGACTTTCCATGACTCTTCCTCTAACTGACAGTTGATGGTTGATACTAAATGATGGAGCATTCCAGTGCTCTCTATGGATTACCTAAGGTGTTAGGTGATCCATAGTGGGCACTGAAATGCACTGTCATTTAGTATCGACCAGATGGAAAACAACATAAAGCTATATAAAATAAGATATTTGTATCAAGATAATATTATTTTTTATTTAATTTTGAACATTGCTAATTCCATGAACTGTGATCATATTTTGCAGTTCAGATAATAAAATTGATAAAAATTGCAATACCATCAAGATTCAGGCACTATCAAAAAAAAGAAGGATAAATATTTTTGTGTTACTTTAATAACAAATGGAAAAACAGGTACAAAAAGATTAGAGAGGTAAATAATAAATATGACCATACTGTACAATATATACAAAAGAGTTTTTTTATTGGCATAGCAGAGAAGAGGATGTGAAAATACATGTAGAGAATCAAATTGTTACAAGTCTGAGATATGCCTTATATTTATGACAAGTCTAGTAAAGATGTCCCAAGTTGGCCCTAGAAAACTATAATTCTAATTACATTAAATACTAGATATCTTCAAAGAAAATATTTTAAATACATATTGCACATAAACATTACACATAAAAACTTTTTTGGGGAAAGACTTCATAAATGTTTTAAATTATTGAACTGTTGAATAGCAAAGGCATGCTGCTAGATACTATTTAATGTTGGCCCTTATCACTTATATTCTATCTATAGGATTGCCAAAAGATTTCCTGGTTATGTCATAAAAAATTTTTAGAAAGTAGATCAAAATTCACCTAATCCTTATATATTAGATTTTAAGACTGTTGGGTTGAAAAATATGCATCTGAGAAAAACAGTTATATGAAAAATGAGTGAATGATCATATGTTTCTGATATAAACTTAAATTCACACCACAGCCGATATTAACTATAGAGAAAAAGCAATAGACAAAATATTTAAAAAGTAATCAATAGAAATAGAAATATTTGTATCAAGTCTCTGTTTTTATGATATCACACTCTCTGCAGGAATTTTCCTTCTCATCATGATATGCAGTTATGAAAATAGTCTTCCCTAAAATCATGCCCCCAACATTTGCCTAATTTGCTTATGACATAAGATGAGCTATTACTAGGAATTTTACATATATAGTATAAAAAAATTATGTCATATATTATTTAATTTGATTATAAGAACTACGTAAAAATTTAAATAACATTTCCAAATTCATAAGTCTTTTGTAAGTTGGGGAGTTCCTATATTCTTAAATTTTGTATGGAAAACTTGTAAGAAATTTAGAAAAAAATTCTCTTAAAGAAATTATTTTTCTGCTACATGCTTCTTTTGTTTATCTAAATAATTAATATTTATTAACAAAAAAAAAAAAAACTTGTAATAAAGATAGATGATGATACATTAAAACAGGTCTTCTCCTTTAGATATGTAGACTGTAGTTTTAGATTAAATAAATTTGATAATGATGTTAACCATCATAATTCAAAAGGTGCAGTGATAATATACTAAGGAATAATATTCAATGAAAAAAGACTTAAAGTATAAAAATAAAATTAATCATTTATAAAATAATGGTAATTTTTATAAAATTATAAATTTCTATATTTTATATTTTCCAATCAGTATTTAAAAATATTCTCCATATCTCATTACTAATGTTTTACATTATTAATATTCTTCATATCTCAAAAATAAAGATTAATTTTATGCTTATAGTTTGAAAGTAATATAAAATTTTGAATTATCATATTTCAAAATTTTATATTACTTTCATATAAAATTTTGAAATATATTCATATTTCATTTTAGAATTGATAATTCCATATCAAATTATTCTCCTGTGAATAACCATAATAAGATATGGCAATTGACATCAGAAAAGTCATCATCATATAATGCATTACAGGTATTCAATTTGATCAATTTAAATTTATGATTTGAATAAAATTATATATTAATATTTGTTTAATATTGATATTAGAATAAACCTGATGTAATTAATAGTAGTTTATTAAAAGAAGAATATAATACTAAACCATTTCTAAATGATCAAGTATCACAAAATAACAGGTAAAAGTGAAATTTGATTAATTTAATTTTCATTTTAAAAATAAATATAGATAATCCCTTATTTATGAAATAATTATATATCTGAAGAATTTGTGTAAATTGGATTTACATAAAATTGTTATATAATTATATGTATTATGATAAAATTAAAAACATTATATGTTATGCATATATATCCTATTGAAAGTCAGGAGATATGGACTAATTATCATATAACTTATACAAAAGCATCGTATTATTATATTATAATCATTACCACATACATTAACTTTATTATCAACAGTAAACTATAGTATTAAATAGTAATGTTTTCTAATCCACTACATTGCCAAATATACTTAAAAACAAGAAAAACTATCAGCACTACGGCAGGAAAGGCATTCATAACAATAATAACTCAATAAAAAACACCAAAATTAGTAGCGCTTTCGATTTAATATAAAATTCTTGTCAGCTACAATGTACATTACAATAACACACACAGTTCTACAGAACCTTACAACCTTCTTTCAAGATTTTAAAAATTAAGGTTACTATAGCAAAATTTGTTGCTATAGTAACCTTAATTTTTAAATCTTGAAAGAAGATTGTAAGCATTCTGTATAACTATGTGCATTATTGTATTGTACATTGTAGCTGACAAGGATTTTATATTAAATCAAAAGCGCTACTAATTTTGATGTTTTTTATTGAGTTATTATAGTTATGAGTGCCTTTCCTGCCATAGTGCTGATAGTAATGAACTGTATAGTTCATTACTATCAGCACTAATACTTTTAGTACTATACTAATAGTTTTTAGTAGTAATGAGCTGTATCCATATATCTACTTTTTTCTTTAAATAAATAACTAAAACTAACATCATTTCAACAGAAAAAATGTTTAATTTTAAGAAATATTTTTAATGAGATACTTGCTCTCTTCAACCACACAACTTCATTATATGAACAGACCTATGGATCAAAGATGCATTTAAATGAAAACATTTAGCAATAGTAATATTAAATTATCATCACTACATTGTTAAAAATATGTTTTCATATTTAAAATTAGAAAATTTTATTATATTATTTATTTAATGTAATATTTTTTTATTTATTTTTTTGGAGAGTTTCATAAATCAAAAGTTGCAAAGCTTAGAAATGTATAAGCCAGGGACTATCTGTAATGTGAAAATTATCAAATTAAATCAAATTTTTAATTTCAGACTAACTAGTAGCCAGCTTTATCCATCAAACCAAAATACTACTAGTTGTGGTTACAATTCAAGAGTTAGTTTCCAGCCATCATATCAGTCATATAATAAGGTTAGTATAAATTGTTTTAAAATTTAAGATTATAAGATTATAGGATTTGAAATGCTAATTTTCTCAATATTTAAATTTAATATATCTGTATTCTTCCTGCTTTAAGTTTACATTCAATATATCCAATATTATATTTATAAATTGCAGCAGCTAAACTTGGTTACCAAATATAAAATGATTATTCTTTCTGTAATTTTCAATGAATATTAATTATTTTTTCATAAGAAAAAAAAGAAAAGCAATTATTCACATATTTTGATACTATTGATAACAAAAGTACATCAAAACCAAATTGTAATTAAAGAAGCATTGATTCATGCATTTTTGAAGTAAGATGCATAATTTTGCCAATGATTCATGTTTTCAAAGAAAATATATTATTTAATTAAAAAAAACTAAGAAACTGCAATCTATATATAGCAAAGAATTGTGCCTCATGGAAGGATTAGCTTTCTACCTAAAGGATTCAGCATCAAATTTCCTATTCTTCAGTTTTTAAGAGATATCTAAATCTGTTCTATTAATGCCATCCTTCAATACATTGATCATATGAATCTAGAGAGACCTTTATAGGCTCCTAACTGGCTTACTGTTATATAAATTTGTCAAAATATACTTTAAATCAGTTAAATGTGCTAAGGACTTTGTATGAAATTCACTAAAATCTACTAATATATATAGTAGATTTTACAGTAGACTAAATTTATATATATATATATAAATTTAGTTTTCTTTTAAAGCAAATAAGTATTCAGTTTATAATGACCAATAACATATAGAATTTAAAAGAGAGCTTTTAGGATACAATCCATCTTCAGTTTTGGCATATAATAAAATGATTAAATACAATTACTGTATATTAAATTAAAACTAAACTATAATATATACAATGGGAAAATCAGAAGGTATATACATAGAGACACATATGGCTTCTATTACCATAGAATGTGAACCTATTTTGTAATCATAGAAGACATATGCATCTCTATATACAGGTAGTCCTCAACTTACAATGGGATTCCATTCCACATCTTTGTCATAAGTTGATTCTGATATAAGTCAAGGACTTTCTAATTCTTGATTTGTTTGATTTCTGTTTTAATATTTTTATAAATTAGATTTCTTTTTAACTTAAAAACAGTTAAACTTAAAGCTTTCTTCACCATCTTTTTTATGTTGGAATTTTCATCAGTAGTATTATTTTGAATAGTTTAAATGTAGAGTTTTATGTAAAGAAATTTACTCTTATTTGTTTTCTTTATATGTTCCTCTTTGAGACCTATAGGGCAATGGGTTTTTTGTATATTTTTCCCACTGCTCTCTATATTATGTACTTGCTTTTTTTTATTATGAGAATAAAGCTTTTTTAAAATTAAAATATTATTTCTCTTATTGGACATGACAGGGAGCAACAAGATATAAAAATTGCAATGAGAGAAACGAACACTTCAACTGTTGATTAGCAACTAGCATTCCAAAGGCTGGTATAAGTTAGAAGTGATTTTGAATCACACTAGAAGCTATTGCATATTGTTGAAAGGTTTTGCTTACACTGACTAATGGCAATGATGCAATAAGTATACAAAAGCCACATGATATATATATATATATTATGCAATGACAAAGTTGAATTGGAGAATTTTTAATAATTTTTGGCCATCATAAGTACGAATCTTTGTAAATCAAGAACTACTTGTATATACCTCGAATTTTCTCATTGAATATATTATAGTTTAGTTTTAATTTAATATGCAGAAATTGTATTTAATCTTTTTATTGTATAATGAAATTGAAGATGGATTGTATCCAAAAAGTGCTCTTTTAAATTCTATTCATTATTGTTCATTATAAGCTGAATACCTATTTTTTGTTAAAATCTTTTAAATAAGATGGGTTTTAAATCAAATATGTTTGGGAATTATTGCATTAAATTAAAGATTTCTTTTTATATAATAATAATAACAATTCATTATTCATTTTCCTGGTATAATAAAAATAAATAAAAATCATAGCTTTGGAAAAGAAAAATTTTATTTAGCACAAAATGTTGCTATATGAAGTAAAATTTTATCTGCACAAAGTTGTTTATTATTATTATTATTATTATTATTATTATTCATGATATTTAATAGATCGGAAAATTATTATTATTATAAAGGAATATTCATAACTTCTGCTATATTGAATCCAAATAATAATGACAAAATGCTAAAAGTGCTTTATTTTTTATCATTACTTATATATAATAATTTTTCTGATTTTATTTATGTTAAATAAATTTTCTTTGAATTAAAATATACTAAATTTCTTTTATGCTAAGAATAACTTTTATATTCAATTAATTAAAATTGTATATTTTACCAGATGTTCACTTCTCATGCATGGAATCAAAGAGACACCAGATCCAATGGAGAAACAACAGTCACTCAAAATAATCATGAAATGAGTACAGAACTTTAAAGACTGTAAATATTGATACATTTTCACTTGCTCATTTTATGTAGAAATTTCAGAATATCTTCATTATGTATGTAAATATCTATTTAAATTTAAACAAATTATTGTTAAAAAATATTTTTATATATTTTAAAAATCACGATTGCATATGCCAATCAATATTTTTGTACCAAATAATGTAAATAAGTCATGTTTAGATATAAATGTGGTAATGTATTTTAACATAAGTCCAGTAGCACAGATTCATAATTGTTTTATATATATCATATTTAAAAATAACTTAAATTTTTATAATACATTATAAATAATGTACATTTAGGATCACATTAATAGTTTATAGCTAACAAAATGTATTGTTTAAGATAATAAAAAAAAAATTGCAATATCAAAAGTCTAATGAATGGTATTTTGGATGAATCTATATTCAGAGAATAAAATATGTTTAAAACTTAAAATCATTTATTTGTTATTTTTTTATAAATTTTAGTAATTAATAATAATGTAGTATTAAAGTTATTTCAAACATTTGAATTTTGTAGAAAAGAATATTTATATATTCTATATTAAAGATCAAATAGGGTTGTTAAAGATCCCTACTGTGCTCATAATCTAGCATGTTTATTGTTGAAATTAATAATAGTTAAGTGTGCAAATTCATAATTGCAAAATGATATTGTCAGTTTATATAGATCCATAAACTATATTATGCTGTCAGGAAGCAGGACAGTATAGTAGATTTTATGATAAATGATATAAGGAAAGGAGGAGATCATGTAAATTCTGAAATGACACTGTAGATTCAGTTAAAAAGTTTTATCTTTAACCATTTTTATAGTGTGATTTTACAATTTACAGTTACAGCCATTTTTTTATATATTTTTAAAGTTTTATCTTTATTACTAAAACATTTTTTTTAATAAAATATAAAATATTTAGATTAATTGTTCAAGAAATAAAGACTGTAATGTAACATATTTACAGATACATTTGTTACAAAATATAAAACATACCAGTAAGTAATTTTTGCATATTTAGAGCTTATAGTATTTAGAAATTCAAGAACAAGTAAGTTATATTTTAGATATAAAAATTCTAATTTGAAACACTAGAATATTCTGTTTCAAATAATTGCAATATAATATAATGAAATAAATTGCTTTATTTTAATAAATT
>AYEL01058229.1:0-14597 GCA_000484575.1 Olivierus martensii
GAATTACGTGCCCGAACCATCCATACTCGTTCAGTAACGATGTAATTGTTTACATCGTTACTGAACGAGTATGGAGTTCGGCATTTTTAAAAATGTTCAAATTGCGGCACGTCTGCGTTTCTACGCTCGCTATATCAACAACAGAATTTCTGTTTGCCTCACATCTTTTGATGTAAATTTTCAGCGATTTATTTTCAAATATGTAATTACACCAGAATTAAAATCCGATAATCTTGTGTGTTAAATCGTTTTTTGTTTCTTGGATGCAATAATAAATAAATATCGTTAGAATTAAAAGTAATAAATTAAATTTTCGTAGGGAACGATTCCTGACGTGATAGATGCATCAGAATTGGCTCGATGCCAAAAGCGATTCCTGACGTGATATATGCATCAGAATTGGCTCGATGCCAAAAATCAGAGTGTTCAGTTTCAAGAAAAACTCACAGTATATATGAATTATCATAAAGAGTAATTTGGTATATATATATATCAAATTACTCTTTTCATTTGCAAGGGGCGCACCTGGCTAACTTTCAGAGCGCACCATTGCATTCGGGCCACCATTTGAGAAACGCTGAATTAACGAAATGTGAACTGTCATTCGTGTTACTAGAATCGATTCCAATGATCCCTTGTGAAAATAATATAACAAACAATTGGTTTTAAAATTAATCAGAAATTGAGAAAAAGAGCACCATAAATATATAGATGTTTGTTTTAATTTTTCTAATAAATTAATTAGGAAATAAGCTTCTATTTAACAATTTTCATCCAATTATCACAAAAAGAAAATTTAATTTATTTCACGTTAGAAATTCGCGTGCAAATTAAGATTTTATGTAAAGATAACACAAATTTGAACAACATATTCACAACCAGGTTATGAATTAATATCTAATCATTTTCTTATTACGATATTACATTTTGAGAAAAATTATTTTGCTTTTTTACAGTCATTATAAGAATTTGACCAAATTTAAACTTTTTTTCAAAAATGTAAACTTTAAATGAATTGCCGAAAATTTATTGGATCTGTTTTATTAGACTTCATATTATTAAATTATAGTTGTTATTATTGAATATATAACGTTAGATTTTTGAAGATTAGATCATAATCCGATTTTTGTTAAATAACATTTTCAATTCTTGTCATAATTTTATTTCATTTTGTTTTTTAACATATTAGAATAACAATTTCAAAGTTACATAAAATTTTAAGTCAGTATCGATTCCGCTTAATTGGAACACGTTGGTACTAATCCATTTTTGCCCAATTAGGTAGAATCGACTGTATTTACAGATTTAAATTATGTCAATTGATTTTTTTAAAATTTCAAAGATATTGACAATTTGTTTTATTCTCAATATTTAGATGGAAACTGTGCAGCATACTAGATCATACTTCACTTTGTGTTAAAATACCGTATTACTTCGAATTTAAGCCGCACTTTATATTCAAATTTTGAAGACAAAATTTGGGTGCGGCTTAAATTCAAAGCGAATATTTTAACATATATTATCTCTTTTTCCAATTTTAAAATCCTACTGCTGCTTAAATTCGAAGTAATATGGTAATATCGAAGGTTAGGGGAAACTTGTCCAAAATGTTCCGTCAGGGTGAAACAATCCCCCATTGTATTTCCTTAAGTTTTACCGTTACCTGTTGACAAACCAGCAAAGTTTATACTACTACAAACAAGATGGCGATTATGTCCTAGTTAGGTTAGGTCAGTGTATTTTGGGATGTGGCATTTCGACTATATGAAAATCAGTGTCTGCCTTCTAAAGTATCAAGATTTTAGTTAACTGATGTTTCTTTTACCTCCATAAACATGGAATAACATTTTACGTAGGTATAATAAAACTTGTTTTCGCTGTGTTTTTACCTATTGTTTACTTACAGTTAATAATTGTAAGTATCTGGTGTAAAATGATCTCCATGGGATCATTTTGGACAGGTGGGTGTGCGAAATGATCCTTTGGCATAGGTTTCGAATTTTTATTTTTTCTCTTATTTCGAATGAATAATCCTCGAAGTGTATAAGATATTTTATAGTCGGAAGACTAGTATTCCAAAATATATAAAAAAATTAATCTAATAATAACTTATTTTGAATTATTTCGGGTTTTTGCTTAAGAGGATCATTTTCGACCAGTTTCCCCTATATAGGTGTGAGGTTGAATGGTTGGACAAAATCAAAAAAATTATTATGCTATATTTAATTAAATAAAAAATAAAATTCATCTGTTAATAATGTATACTAATAATATATATATTACAATTATTAAAATTTAATTATCTTTCTACAATTCTCTAAACTTAATTTAGAAAATTCTTTAGAGATTGTTTCGAAAAATTCTTTGAAGTTAGTGAATGTTACTATCTTGAAAATATATGAAAATCTAGTAAAATTTCAATAAAATCTTTTTATTTTTATAGATTTTAAAATTAATTCTCGAAAAAAGTCGGTTCATTTTTAATGAAACAATATTTAGCCAAAAAATTATAGCCTATGTATGTATGTATTATAAAGTGAAAATTTCAGTATGTTTGCCTTTTATCACAATATATTAAAATTTAAAGTTAAATGTAAAATAATTATTAATCTCTATTTTTATAACCAACAATTTTATTCGGTCCATAAAAATAAACAATTTTTTAAACATTGCCTTAATCCAATTAATGATAAAATGCCATTTAAATCATAAAAATAATATCTAACCGTAACAAAACTTTTAGAGTTTGAAGAATAATTATATATATAAATTCATAATAGTTAGAAAATTTTATTACAGTATATATTTTTCAACAAAACCTTTATTTTCCTCACAGGAGTTTTCCAATATCATGCTTTGCAACAAGAACATTATAAAGAAATTTTAGTGCAGCATCAGTAGTGTGGAGTAAATTTTTTACAGCAATAGCATCATGAAAAATATGACCACCTAAACCTTTAGCAGCGTGAAAAGGTTTTCCAACAAGAGCAGATTGAAGAAAATTTTTACCAGCATGAGAAGCCTGGAGTAAATGTTTTCCAGCAAGAGCATCATAGAAATTATTTCTTGCAGCATGATGTAGAATACGTTGAAGAGGATGATGAATTACATGATGAAGAGTGTGAAGATCGTGAAGTTTGTGAAGAAAAGTGCTCGACACCAAATAAGTACTTCCAAGGAGGAGCAAAATGGAAAACAGCTTGATACACATGTCTAGTGATGTATCTACACTAAAATAAAGATACATGCTCGTATATATATATATATATATACAAAATTTCATCTGTGATAGATTTAATTTAATGTAATTATTCATTATTCGATGTAATATGAGCGAGATAATACTGATTATTAACTTTTACAGAAATATTATATTACTAATCGAAAACGTTGGTACGATAACAAAAATAACTTGATTTTAATGAATAACCTTTGAAATTTAATAATAGTTATTACAGAAATACAGTATTACACACAATAGCTTATTAAAATAATAAATAAAAGTTTTGTGATAAGATTAGAGAATAAGTTAGTTTTGTTCATGATTAATAGAAATCATATTTTCTGTGGAAAAAATACATAGTTGCCCATGTGCATTTTCTCACTGAGAATATTAAAGGACCAAGTAAAATTTAATTATCTTGGTCCTTTAAGCTAATGTGTGTAATACTATATTTCTGTAATAACTTAAATTTCAAAGGTTATTCATTAAAATCAAGTAGTTTTTGTTATCGTACCAACTTTCTCGATTAGTAATATAATATTTCTGTAAAAGTTAATAATCAGTATTATCTTGCTAATATTATATCGAATAATGAATAAGTTTATTGCTATATATGCTATTTAGAAAATTTAATATAAATTTCAATCCTATTCACACTTTCTAGTTGAAACAAAACAAATAAAGTTTCAATCTCATAAGTATAAAATATTATCGTTATCTAACAAAGCTTTGGAAAATCTTTAAACAAAAATGACGTAATAAATTTCCCATAATTCCCTTGACTATGACTTCTGCAAGAATGCTAAAATTAAGTCGGCCAGATTGGCCTTGTGGAAACGCTTTGGCTTTCCATTCTGGAGGATCCGGGTTTGAATCTCGGGTCTCACCCCTAGAAAATATTTATGGGGGGACCTGGCCCGGCCCGTCGATCCCCATCCTCCACAATCCGGCTGATCCCTCCGCAGGGGTGGAAAGCCTGTGGAAGGGCTTGTTTCGTCTCGCCACATAATATTCTACCAGAATGGAGTGTGGTGTCATCTATTGACAAAAAAAAAATGCTAAAATTAACTAAATTTTCGCTGCATTGTGTTTCAGTAATGGAATTCTCTTCACAATAATTTAAAATATGCAACATATATTTTGCATTTTTAAGCTTTAAAGAAATTTCTCACATCCAGCAGAATTTCTAAAGAAGCAGACGAAACTTAAGATTGCGTAGATCGTTTCCTAGCAATTCCTCTGTCATTTGTTTGTCAGTCGACAATTTTCTTATAATTCTGTATATTTCACTTAAAATTGTTGCAGAATATTCAATTATATATTTTAAACTGCTATAATTGTTAAGAATTTAAATTTTAGCCCACAAGAAAACAAGCATATAAAAATCATACTTAAAAATAAAGGAACAGCGATAATATTGATATATTACATACTTCCATAATTTACATAAATAATTTTATTACTTTCTATGAAACAATTTTATTAACTAAACGCATTATTAACGCATAAACCATAACCTGATAAACAGATATTATGCAGTACATATGTATATAATATTCCGCAATCTAAATTCTCAAAGAATAATTCCCGTCGCATTTTTGGCGTGTAAAATTATAGCAGTGTTTCGTCATTAAGATAATGGTCACGTGACGGTCTACTTTCTGTTCAACATGACAGCAGTACTTGGTTCGTTTATCCCATTCGGAGGTAAATTTTTCGGAATATCTTTTAATCGGAGCCGCTTTCGGCCATGATTCTATTATAATTTTTGACTAGTTGGATGGCTCTATTGAATGTGTCACATTTGGCAATTCCGTGAAAAGCAGAATCCAGCCCCACCAAGCTCTTCTTTTATGTGTTAATCCCGGCCATTTATTTTTGTTTTTAGCCTTAACTTAAGTTGAGAGAGACGCTTGTGCGAAATTCGGCTTTGTTTACCTGTGCAAAAACTTTTGGCGTATGACTATTAAATTTCGAAAGTTTCGTGTCGAAAGTTTCCTCTATCAGAAAATGTGTTCTAACATCGTCCAGCCTGACACCTGATTTGAATATGTGCACTTCCCCATTTACAAGGTATGTTTTCCTTCTCTGCTTGCTCAATTCTTCATATAATGTTTCTTTTCTAATCTTCTTCATTTTTTCTTACATGTTTTAATATTTTTGTTTTATTTGGTTGTGACCCTGGACGTGACCATGGTGAAAGATCATGCCAACGCCTGTTGGAACACTGCGGTAAATAATTACTCGCATTGCCGTGAAATAAATTAGAAATCCACGACTTCCATGCATAGGTTTGTATCTATTTTTCATTCTATTTTGATTATTTCATGTATTTTTATGCATTTTCTTTTCCACTTCAGGTTGATGAAATATTCTTAAAAACACGGAAGTACAGTACAACCATGACCAAATTACATCCGGTCACACAATTGCCATCTTTGGTATTTACTGTATTGAAACTAAAGAGTGCATATACTGGCATGTGAGTATTTTGTTTTATTGATTTCATATTTTTTAATGTGGATGATTTGTAAATTTTTTATTCTAGGTGCTGAACAGGACTTGAATAATCTTGTGGAAGCACATGAAATGATACATTATTCGATTTCGGATCTCTACATCTTTATCAATTTCAATATCGAAATTCAATTACTATAATTAATGTTTTTTTCATTTATTTTAGACTTCTGTTAGCCAGCAATATCCCGCTTTCTTCTACATCTCATCGAGAGACCTTGCAGAAGCTGGTTCAGGTACTTTGGTTCTAGTGTTCCATTCACCATCTATCTACCAGCTCGTTTTACCGACATCCAGAGAATAAATGTCGATAAAATGACCTCTGACTAAAACAAGCCATTCATAAGGTATGTGTGTTTAAACTGTATTTATTGACTTTTTGTTTTTACATCATTATTATTATTTCTAGGATTGTCAGTCTCCCCAGTTTTTTCCAATCTGGGAATCGGGTAGATCCTCTCTCCTAAGTGAATTATAAAATCTAATAATATGAATCTACCTCCTATTCTCTGCTTCGATATATCATTTGCGACAATAAAAGAAAATTCATCCACCACCTGCTTTTATCTGCTCTGATTGTATTGAAGACAATTTCATCATGTGACCCGTTCGCCTCGCCGCGTCGCGTTTCTGCTCGTGTCGACGACATCCAAGATGACGGCGCTCTCTAGTGCCGAAGTCCTTTCCCCGTATGTATTTTTCCCATATTTACTCGTCGGTTCCACTTTCGCGATTCCTTTTTACATTAATTTATACTTGATCACGTGACCTAGTATAAATAAAAGAATAAAAAAAGAACAAATCAAAAATATTTTGTAAAAAAATCCATGCTCCGTGAGATCGAAATTCATGCCATAAAGAGAAACACAAAGAACATTTTAGAGTACTGAAAGTTTCTATAACTCTGCAAACAGTGAAAACACTCAGATTTTGTTACTAGTCACGCCATTAACATCCGCCATCTGGGAGAAAAAAATAAAGTAATTTTAAACTTGAGCAATTAATATTTGAGTGATTTTTTAAGTAGTAGGATTGAATAAATATTATTACTATTAATTAATATACGATTATTTAAGCATAACTCGATATATATTTCAACAGTAAATTATATAGTTCATTATTAACAAGAGAGAGGGATTTGAAGGAATAGAAATCCTATTCGAAAAGTGAAAAAATGCTGTGGAAATCCACAGCAATTTTTCACTTTTCGAAATCTATTCCATTAAAAATGAATTTAATAAAAATGTATAACTTTAGTTGCACATAGTAGAGAAGAAAATTTTCATTACATCTGTAGGGACTCGGAATCGGGCCCGCTGGAGATTGTCATTCCACATGTAATCGTAATTCACCGGAGTTGACAATTTTGTAATAAACAACAGGAGAATGCATCTTTCTTCCAGCCGGTCCGAGATACTCCGTTCTATACCATCCCCGAAAGAATAATAAACATGATATAGTTCGGGCTGCACGAAAGCTCGAATATCGTGCAGGTGCTTGGTGGGTTGATGTAAAATATGTGACCGGGATCTTAGTAACGATTTCCCGGGAAAAAGGGGATGATATGTTTATTATTTTACCAAGAGGGTGAGGACTTGGAACAAAGGATCAGGCAGTTGATTCCAGATTGCCGAGGTATTCAGACGTTCTTGCTGACCTCTGAAGTCGGTCCCCAGACGTAGCGTCGTAAAGGACACTTGGTGCACTATCGCCTAAGCGGCAGTCAAGCCGAGATACCCTCGTCCTGATCACCGAGCAGAGAACCCAGCATCCCGACGGAAGAGTTCCAGATCTTGACCAGCTCTCCTGTTCTTCGTCTCGCAGCTAATACTCTTCAGTCTTCGACTCCTTCTTTAAGAACTTTCTCCAGCTTTCCAACCCGGACGTCGACGACTCATCCAGCACCGGCGTGGGAGAGAACTCAATTTGTAATGAGGAATTGTCCTCTGACTCTGATTGTCGGGTATATCCACTGTAATTATTTCTCTCTCCAATAAAGGAAGATGTTTGTTTTCACAAACGTTGTCTCTGTATCCGTTTATGTCTAAGTCTCGTTACCCGTCCTTACTCACGCCACAAACCGTTGCTAGGCTATCTGCCTGTTGAGCATCGTATTATCGTGTCTTGCGGGCCGTGCGGACCTCACACATCTAATAATTATACTACTTCATAAATCTTCTTCTATGCAATCTAAACATTGTTCATAGTTACCCAGATTGGCACCGCGGAAAATTTCGTTTAAGATAAGATGGAGTGGGGTAAGGGAGTACTTGGGGGAAATGCATTATCGGGATATTTTATTATAAGATAATCGAAATTTTGCTATTTGATATTGTAGTATTCTACTACAAGTTAATATCAATCTATCGACGTAGATAACTCACGATGAATGATGCGAATCCAGTATTTACATCGACTCTTACAAATGCGTCGCGTCCGAACAGCAAACAAAACTTTGACAGCATTTTAAAAGTGCTATAATTCTTAAGATAACTTCATATTAGGAGATATTTTTTAGTAAGTACGAAGAATATTGATTAAGGTTTACATTACGTAAACAATATTTTTTGACATTTCAAAAGTTTTTGAGAAAAACCCTGGAAAACTCTTGCCTCGTAAATATTGTTACCTGGGGAAAGTGCCTAACAGCGCCATGGGGTAAATGCCTATCAGGCTGTTCTGGCCTCATAACGCGTTCAATTTTATTTTTTCGTGTTCTACATTTTAATCTGTTTATTAGTTTCTCTTTCTAGCATATAACATGGGTCGCAGCTACGTCAGAAAAACCAACATGGACGATTATTCAAAAGAAATGAACGGCATGCGAACGTTGTCCGAGATGACGATTGGTAAATGCAAAGATATCAATTAAAATTTTCGTATAAACCAGTTTTTATTCTATAAAAAGCATTTTGTCATATTTCACTATACCATCCCTCACATTTCACAAGAGGAACACAACCTCCGTCCCTCCGTCCCTCCAACCTGTATGTTAAAGCCGATCGAAATCGGCTTTAATATACAGGTTAGGGGCCATCGAAAAGTGACCCGTGTGAAAGGTTTAGATCACTATGCCTTCGTTTTTAAAAAAATCGAGGTCAAATGTCATGACACCGGACCATACCGCTTATATACCTAAAAAATTAATCCCCTTTCAGCTAAACTGCTGGCGTAGTAGTTAAGGCGTTTGCATGCAGAACTGAAGGTTGTGAGTTCGAGTCTCGTTTACGTATTTTTTTTTCAAGTAAATAAATTAAAATATTACTAGCAATAAAATTTCAGACAAAATCAATTTTTTTGGTCATAGTTACGTATGGGATAGCAACAATTCGACGAGTTGCTACTACCCCATACGTAAAGAGCTTCGAGCGCAAATGGATATATTAGATATCACCCGACGCATAGTGAATTACGATAATTAGAAAGTGAGAGTGATAAAGCGAGAAAGAGTCCGAACAATAATTGAAAAGTGATTTTGCCAAAAGTAACTATGACAAAAAAATAACTTTTACCTTGCAGTTTTATTGTTATTAATATTTTAATTTATTCACTCGAAAAAACAAGGTACGCCAGCGAGACTCGAACTTACAACATTCAGCTCCGCATAGAAGCACCTTAGCCACTACACCGCCACTTCGTGTTGAAATAAATGCAGTTTTTTAGGCATATAAGCAGTGCGGTCCGGCTTTATGACATTTGACCTCGATATTTTTAATAACGAAGGCATAATGACTTAAACTCTTTTACAGGAGTCACTTTTCGATGGCCCCCAACCTGTAGATTAAAGCCTATCGAAATCGGTGGGACGGAGTTGTCCTCTGACATTTCAAGAGTTCAAATCTCGTTTCTTTAACAAAGAATAACTCTAAAACGAAGCAACTTATCATAATGCGGTAAAAAGCATTTTATTACAAATTTGTTCTTAATTCTGCTCGTGCCAATTAAGGTGCATAAATAAACTTCAAAACTTTTTTAACTTGCAGGTATGCTCTTACCTCGTTTCGGGTTAAGTGCGAATAGCTGACATTTTGTACAATTTTGTCGCAAATTTAAATTTTTCAAAAATGATTTAAACGGTAATAGGTGCGCAATCCGATTGTTAATGACCCTGCCAAATATTTATACGATCGGTTAAAATCCTTTTTTTTCTCAAATTTCAAGAGTTCAATCCTTTTTCCTTTAACAAAGAATAACTCTAAAACGAAACAACCTATCTTAATGTGGTAAAAGGCATTTTATAGTAGATTTATTCCTGATTCTGCTCGTGCCAATTAGGGTGCGTAAATAAGCATCAAAACTTTTTTTAACTTGCACGTACACTCTTACCCCGTTTCGGGTTAAGTGCGAATAGCTGACATTTTGTACGATTTTGTCGCAAATATAAAATTTTCAAAAATGACTTAAACGGTATTAGCTGTGAATGCCATTGTTAACGACTCTGCCAAATATCTATACGATAGGTTGAAATACCTTCGTTTAAAAAAGTCCAACTTTGTAAAAACCTTGTGCACTTACCCCACTCCACCTTACGTTAATTTTTATTAAGTTGCCGAATATCACTAGAGATACGGGAATTTTAGAGCTCCTCAAAGGCTAGCTAACACTCATGATTGCATCAACCGAAAGGTACAGGGTATGGTTCAACAGCCTTGGCTCGAACCGTCTTCAAAAATGAGATATGAGATCCGATCCAACTGCTTAAGCGACTTTCTTCGCATCTCCAACAAATCAACAGAAACGTTTCGGGTTTCTATCCGGAGGACACAGATCTCACACCTCAAAATTTATATAAGCGATCTGTGCTCGACCATCAGTCTCAGCATCAACAGTCTTGCTGAACCAAAATGAGTATGGTAACTTGTGATTATGTCTAAAATGATCCATCAGTTATACCTTGTTTACGCTATGCAATATAAACCAGTTTGTAAATGATCGCGTTCAAAATTCAACGAAGAGGAAAAGCCTCATTCATATTACAATATTGTTTAACCATTTTACATATAGAGTAACTTCTGGTATTGAATAATATATTTCCACTTCTTCTGAGAGATAGACGTTGGGCTATTGCTTTCCTCCAACTTGTTTCGAAGGAATAAAATCATCTTAAATTATAATTAAAGCTTTAAATATGTTTACTATAAGTAAATATATGAATAAAATTAGAATAATTAAAATATAATTAAAATTACAATAAAATTTTCATCAAAATGCTACTTACAAGTTCTCATTAAGCAATTTAATTTCCAAAGGAAGAGAAAAAATAATGGCGGCACTTCGTGTTTCGTCCCGAACCAACGTCCAATCAGGAATGATTTTCAATTTGAACCCTATACACCTTTCTCGTTTAGCCTAAACCAGTATGCACTAGTGTGTGATGTTTTCAAACGAGTTTGGCTATCCTTGTTCCGTTCACATTTATAAGATTAAACAAGTTCTACGACTTGAACTGGTTTATATTGCATAGTGTAAATAGGGTATTAGTAACGGTAATGATTAGAAATTGTGTTAAACATAAATACAGCATATAGTTCATTAAATTTACTCTATCATTTAAAAATTATAAAGCAGCTTGATACACATGTCTTGTAATGTATCTACACTAAAAAAAAAGATAAATGCTCGTGTATATATATAAAAAATTTCATTTGTGATAGATTTAATTTAATGTAATTATTCATTATTCGATGTAATATTAGCGAGATAATATTGATTATTAACTTTTACAGAAATATTATATTACTAATCGAAAAAGTTGGTACCATAACAAAAACAACTTAATTTTAATGAATAACCTTTGAAATTTAATACTAGTTATTACAGAAATACAGTATTACACACAATAGCTTATTAAAATAATAAATAAAAGTTTTGTGATAAGATTAGAGAATAAGTTAGTTTTGTTCATGATTAATAGAAATCATATTTTCTGTGGAAAAAATACATAGTTGCCCATGTGCATTTTCTCACTGAGAAATGTATAAGTTTATTATAAAATGTGTCAGCAAGAACACCCTTAATATTTTAAGAAGAAATATTAATTCAGGCATAATCATAGCCTGTATTTCCGATATCCGTTCGCATCGCGTCGTGTCGCATCCATGAACATCCGTTCGTATCATCCGTTCGCATCGCGTCGTGTCGCATCCATGAAAAGCGAATCCACGATTCGCAGAGTCCAACAAAATCGGTGATCAAATTTTGTATTATGGACGAGGTATATGTTTTTTCATAGTACCTTCATCCGTTTCAGCGTAGGGAAAAAGCTTTTCTCTTCGAGCAGTGAAGGAACATGTCGACTATTTTTTGAAATTATAAATTAATAGTCCACATATAAAATGCGACTTCTTGAATTTAGAGTATCTAAATTAGAAAGTCGCTTTAAAAACTAAACTAACTAAATCGCTAAACATCCGTTCGCATCACGTCGTGTCGCATCCATGAAAAGCGAATCCACGATTCGCAGATTCCAACAAAATCGGTGATCAAATTTTGTATTATGGACGAGGTATATGTTTTTTCATAGTAGTAAACTTTTCAAAAGTGCAGATGATGCTACTAGTGCAGATGATGATATATAAGCAAAACATCTCGTTAGACGGCGCTGGTCATGGACGTGATGCGAACGATTGCTTGAATTATATCGTCATTCTATTCTTGCCACGTTTTAATATGAAATATGAAATGGTAAATGGCAAAAAAATGTTTTGAAAATATCACCCCCTTGAATTTGAAATATTCAGGTAATTTCTCATAGTTCAGTTTAATTTGCAGATCAGGAACAGAAGAATAATATATGAAGAAGTAACAAAATTCTACAGGAAATTTCAGACACGGCACTAAAAAAACCTAAAATTAAATTTCCATACTTCAGAGATAATTTAAAGATATGTTTTCGCTGATTTAATATATTAATTAAAATAGCGTCATCAATATCACTATTTTCCACACTACTAAATACAGCAACATTTAACAATTCTTCCATTGTTGCGCGACGCAATGATTTACTGTTACAGTAACCACGACCTGGCAAAAAACAAATATCGAGAAGTAGGAATATCAGGAAATTAAAAAGTTTGATGCACAAATTTTATGCTATTTTGGGAGTGCGAATTCTGTGAGCAATTATTTTCGTACATGAAATTAAATAAAACGGCTTACAGATCATGATTAACTGATAAAAATCTATCTGCGATAATGAAGAGTTTGTTCTCAGTCTTTCAATCCAGTTATTGGAAAACTAGTAAGAGGAATGCGCTGGCAAATTTCCGACAAAAAAAATAATTTTAGTTTTATAAATACATTAAATAAATATTTAAATAAAAGCAATAATATAGCAATATATTATTGCTTTTATATATTTATATATAAAAGCAATAATATATTATTACATAAAATTTATATTATTACACTAAATTAACTTAATTAATATATTTTAATTATCCCATTTATATTCCTGAATCCTCACTTCAAAACATAATTTTCAGAAAATTTGTAAATGTGATGTGGCCCGCGTGAATCTTACCAGTCGCATTAAATGGTTCGTGATTTAAATGAATTTGACACACAATTTTCCAAAAATTAAATTGTTTAATGATTTTTTCATTCAATTGTTACGTATTATGGAAATTAGATGAAAATAAAGAGATTTCCAATCTTTTACTTCCATAATTTTTAAGGAACCACGGATCCTTTCTAAAAAATATGGAGGTGAGGGACCCGGAAATTGAACCTCACATCTTCCAAGTTGTTAAGCATTCTGGAGTCCGAACCTGATCTATATACTTTGAATGATCTTTCCATCGTTTGGATGGCCTCAGATAAGCACAGGAATGGAATATATATATTAATCAATAAATGAAAGTGTAATTAAATAAAACTGACAAACTTGAGGATTTCGGATAAATTTTCCTCGGTCTGCATTATAATTACAGCAAGTATATACAGTGGATTTCGCTTAATTGGGACACCGGTTAATTGGGACAAAGTGGCTTGGCCCGACGTGTCCCAATTAAGCGGAATTCACTGTACTGGGAATGAAGAAATAAATAATTAATTATGTTAATTCTTGACATGGCAGGAATTTGCTGTGATTAAACTGTATGAATTTAATAAATTCCTTAGGATATGTTTATAGTTTATATTCATAAAAAAAAACTCGCTACATGACGAGATTACTTTTCAAACATGGTTTGAAATTTAGTTATTCTTTGATTTTTTCAATTAAATATATAGGCCTAAAAGTGTGTTATTAATTAATTCAAGCAAAAAAGAAGGAATAATGAATTTTCTTTAATACATATTTTAGAAATTTTAAAAACTAGAATTTCATTGTATTCGAATATTTTTCTTGATTGCGAGTAAATATTGTAGCTAATATATGCTCATTCAACAATATCATCAAGGATAGTTTAAATAATTTGCCATTTGTCGATCATATAAAATACTAAATCATGAATTGATAAATATTTCAAAATTTTCAAGTTTATTTTTAATCACCTATTAAAATGTAAATTTGTTATTTTGCTTCCTCCATTAAAATATTTGGCCATAAATTTGCAAAATATTTTCCTTATTTGAAAGAATAAATTATCCATAAACATGAAAATAAATATATAAATCTGAAAATAAAGTACCGAAATATATATAATATAAATATTTATTTTTGTATAATTCGAATGAATGCTTAGAAACTATAAAACTGTTCTCCAACTTTTTCAGGTATCATTAGGTTAATATAAATAATGCTTTAGGTTTAAATATACTGTATATATAATATAATAAATATAATTCAAAAAGTATTAAGGAAATATTATTACATGATATAGCTTTATATCAATTAACAATTAATTATCGATTT
>AYEL01058233.1:0-16229 GCA_000484575.1 Olivierus martensii
TTAGCCTTACCATGATTACCATAAATGCTGATAGTGGAAACAAGGTGATCTATACTGTACTGTAATATTCCCTGTCAAAATGTACATTGTGTGTCTTTATTTTTGCATGTTATCATTTACTGCAGAACAAGCAAGTGAAGTTGAAATCTGAATAACGGATTGTAAAATGTAAATTATACATCATAGTTAAATTGAAGAATGTTGAAGAAAAATCCTAAGTACTGGTACCACAAAAATTTTTTTTTTATTTGTGGCACGTTACCAGTAATTTTCATAGCTAAACCTCGTTTATTTGTTAAATTGAAGAGTGTTGAAGAAAAATCCTAAGTACCGGTACCACGAAAATTTTTTTTATTTGTGGCACGTTACCAGTAATTTTCATAGCTATAAACCTCGTTTATAACGGAAACGATTCAATATCGGACACCCATGAAATATAAAGCCAAAATATAAGCCCATGCGCTAATAATCAGGAAGTAATCCCGATTGTAAGCGCATATGGGCTTACTTCAAGAAGAGCCTATTCACGAGAAACTCCGGTAGCATACAACAGACAGCACTTCACACTCTCACTACCCACCTCCATACCCAACTCAAATTACAGCAGTTTCCCTCATATATGTAATTAACTATAGATCAGTCTTCTTTTAATTAATTAGAAAATTCAATATAAAATTAAAATGCAGACAACCAGTTTTAGCAAAATAGATTAATTTACATAACATTCAGAAACAAAAAAATTCATCATATTTAACCATTAAGTAAAAAAGAATAGAATGTTAATATAAAATTCCATATAAGATTTTTCACTTTAATTCTGCAATTATTTTGACAGAATTAATACAGTTGTTGATTTTTTTAAAAAATTCAGAATATTTGTTATAAAATACCTAATTGATTTGTTGTGAAAATTTACAAGAATAAAATTCTGCATAATAATTGGATCAAATTATTGGTTAATAAAATTTTTTTAATTTTCAAAAATAACATTGGATATTGATGAGAAGGAAAATGCCGATATCAAAATTTTTAACTTATATGAAATAAAAATAGACTTTATTTTCTAGAAATTCTGTAAATTTAAAATAATAATTGATAAAAGTTAGAAACATTGGAATAATAAAAATGTCATTTATTAAATTGAATTTACTTAAAAACAAAAATAATTTTCTAACTTAAAAATTTTCTAAACCATAAAAATATAAATTCTATTAAAATAAATAAACATATATTTATTTTCAAAATACTTTTCAGATTAAAAGCTCATTTTCAGTAGTAACATTGAAATTCTAAATAAATAAACTTATTTGATTTTGTATTAAAATAAGTCTGCTTATATTAGTGTGTCCAGATATAATGCTCTCATTTATACCGCGTGTCTTTCCTGTTCTCCATTCATTTGAAAGAGATTCTGAGAAAAATATAATACATCGCATAATCGATGTCCATCCATCACAATACGAGGATGGATTGTAGAAAAAGGAAGATTAAGAACCTTCTTGAATAAATTGGACAGCTTTCTCTTATTCTCTAATTTAGAATCACAAAATTAAAAATAAGAGAAGCTTAATGAGTAGATTGACTCCATGTGGTCGTAGGCAATTATAAATATATATAATCTCTTTTGAGCACATTAGACCAGCTAATACATTTTTTTTGCATCAATTTTGATGAAACCCACATTATAACCGGGGATCACTACATTTAAAAAAAAAAAAGATCCTGTATAATTTTTAAGCTTTTCTTGTCATAATATAGTTGTAGCCAAATTTGATAATTTTTTAGCCTAAATTATGTTTCTTCCTACTAAAATAATTTTATCTTATTTTACTAATTATTCATTGTTATTTTTTTCATATCTTCAAAATGTATAATATTATCCAGATTTAATTTTGTATATAATGAATTTTCATTAAGCTTAGTCTTATTTTTCAGGAAATAATTTTATCTTATTTTACTAATTATTCATTGTTATTTTTTTCTTATCCTCAAAATGTATATTATTATCCAGATTTAATTTTGTATATAATGAATTTTCATTAAGCTTAGTCTTATTTTTCAGGAAATTTTTGTTTTAAATATATGTAAAAATTAGACTCGGTGCAAAGTAGCTTAAGGTTTTAAAATGTTTATAGTATAAAGAAAAAGTCCTGCAATTGATTGAAAAATTTGTAATAACTTTGTTTATTAGCATAAATAGAAAAACATTTTGTGTGATGTTTTTTGGATATCAACAACTGCATTAAAAAAATTAAAAACATAATCAAATGATATGAAGTAATAAAGAAAGTGGAAGCAAAAATAAAATGACAATATAAATTTATTACAGAAAAGCATGCTTATTGATATAATAAATAGTCTAAGTTTTTTCAGTATCAATTGGATAGATCTCTACATTCTTTTGCTTTTCCATCAGTAAAGAAAATAACTCGAAACATACAGAACTTAATCTTTTATGTGATTAATGTTTTCAATCCAATCAAATGGATAGCAAAATCATAATCAGATTTTATCAATTTTTTTAATTTTGAATTAATATTGCAATGAAATAAATTATTATATATGCATTTCAAATGAATAAACATAGAGAACAACAATTTATCTATTAGAATAAAAAATTTTTAATTTATATTTTTTAAATTATATACCGAAAATAAAAAATTTTATATCATATTTCTTTTTTGCATGAAAATTTCAAAATGGATGATGAATTGAGAAATAATCATGTAATTATGCATCTATAGATACTGGTTGAACATGATCAAAATCAAAAGAAAACATTAAGAAAAACAAAATAACAGTGATTCAATATTGCTGTTTTAATTTTTTTATAGCATTGTGGTAATACTTTCACTGCCAATTAAGTATGTGATAGCATATTTATCTATGTTTTTGCTGCTGCTTTAATCTTATTTCTTTATTCTTTTTAGAAGTTCTATTATATTTTAATGAAAAGTGACAGTAGTCAGAAAGAGATGCCTGGCCTATATAAATTTAAGTGAGGGAGAAATTTCCATGAGAAATAACTTACAAAATCATTTTAAACTGTCTTGTTTGTTTGAGGTACATGATATTACTCGATATATACTTCATCTTGGACAAAAATATGGAATTTTTTTGGGATACACTACATTGAAAAACATGTTAAAAATTCTTGTTTTGTGCATTCTAAATTTATATAGCCATTTCCATGAACAATCTACTGCATGACTATGAGAATTCAGTGCAACTAATTTATGTAGATAACCATAATGCATCTTAGATAATTCACAGTTTGATAAAATAAGAAAAATAAATATGTCATACCTGTATGAATGGATGTGCATAAAGTTCAATGCCATCCTTAAACCAGTTTATTCTTGGTTGGGGAACTCCTTTTGCTTCACATATGAAAACAATTTTGTGTCCAAGTAAAAATTCATAATCAAAATGTGATGCTTTTGTTATTTGAGCACCCTACAAAAATAAAAATATACATATTTTATATAAAATCATATTATTATTGCTTATTACTATTATAGAAAAATAGAGTACAGTATACACAGTATTATTTAAAGTTGTTAATTTATAAAATAAAATTTTTTTTTATAAAGAAACTACTAACAGTTATGATTCTAGGCAAATATAAATTTTTTAATTGTTTCACAAGAATATTATCTCTATCATTTGAACAAAATAAGATTTATGTTATGGAATAGAATTAGAGTTATGAAATTTCAAAGATCTTAATAATCAAGAAAAATCTTATTTAAAAATATTTATCTATCATGCTAGAAAAATTAATCAATAGTTTATTTAACAAAAGAAAAAATTATACAAAATTTATTTTTAATTATATGAGATGAATTAATTTTCTAAATCAGAACTGAAAATTTAGTTTGTTAAATAATATATCAAATAATTTTTCTGTCTTCAGGAAGTGACAAAAAATATGTATTAAAAAACAATAGAGTAAAAGAATAGTGATAAATAGAATTTGATATACTATATATCATGGAATAAATTTATCTATATTAACTAATAAATATATTCTCTAAGAAAATAGCGTTATACATAATTGATAAATACATGTTAGATATGAGTTTATCTAACATACATTTATTATATTAGTTAATAATACTGCCTTGTTTTTTTAATTATATTGCACAATCAATAATATGTTCAAAGAATATTTATAGTTCATTATTATATTCTGAATACTCTAAATGATTAAAATTCAATAATTGCATTACATGAACTAACATCTTCAAAATGTCAGTTATATATTAAAACAACTTTTAACCCTTATATCATCAACAAAAATTAAGATTAGAAAGGAAATAAAAAGTGTGTTTATCTTTGCTTTTCAGTGTTGCTAAATCTTTTCTTCCAAAAATATTCTTACTTTTTCATAGCAAAAATGTTCCATTCTGTTTTTATTGATGAGGAAAGATTAACAATGTATGTCATGCAATTATTGAATTCTGATATCCTTTTGTTCAATTAATATATGAGTATTATCTTCAAAAATTTTTTAATGAAAGAACTACTTTTATTTTTACAAAAATTTAATATTTATATAATACATATTTTTGGAATTTTTATCTATGCATATTTATGATATAAATATTGTATTTATTTCCAATGTAGTAGTTTTAATTCAAAACTTTTTTGTTATTCCAAATGGGAAATAAAATTTATTTGATATTATATTCAACAGATAAATTAAAATTGGAAGTTTGTTTCATTAATCTCCGTGAATATAAAGTAAATAAATTTAAATTGTTGTGTATGATATAATTTAATTCTGAATATTGTCCAAATTTTTGAATCATTATTTAGGTATTACAGTTTTTTAATGATTTAAGTAAAAGTTTGTTTTCATTTTTATGATATTTTATTTCTTAC
This sequence comes from Olivierus martensii, assembly GCA_000484575.1. Taxonomy (NCBI): domain Eukaryota; kingdom Metazoa; phylum Arthropoda; class Arachnida; order Scorpiones; family Buthidae; genus Olivierus; species Olivierus martensii. Next base: position 4,888 of record AYEL01058233.1, read on the forward strand.
TGCTATAAAAGCTTGAAGATTTGAATTATTAGCAGCCAAGCATTGCAGAGCTCCAACCTTATATTTGAAGCTATTATTAAATGATGTGTAATATTACCAAATTTAAGAGATTTTAAATTAATAAAATACTAGAAGTTTACATTTCTTATTGCAATGTATATTTAGTATAGAATAGAACATTACATTCTTAAAAATATAAAATACAATTTCTTAATTAAATATTGTAAATGCAAATCCTCTGCTAAAATATTACTTTTATGATATATGAAACATAGCACTGATGCAGATATTATATTCCGAAGGAATTTTAATAATATAAAAAATAAAAGTGCTTTTAGCCCTTTAAACAGGCCTGCTTCAGTTATAAATCACTTAAAATAGTTTTACAAAATATTAAAACAGTGAGAATATTTTTAAATGATTTGTAACTAAGAGAGCTGTTTAAAGGGCTAAAATACAATACAATACAGTTTCCCAATTTACATAAATTTAATTTTATGTAAAAAATTATCTTTGAAATCTTGCACTATACAGTAATACCCCAACTTACGTAACTTCTCATCCTTCCGTCTCACCCATATTTTTGTTTCACAGTTATGTAGCACATATACAGTTGATTCTCGTTATTCGCAGTAGTTACTTTTTATAAATTCTTCGCAAATACTAAACTATTGTGCCTATGGGAAATATGGAGTTAGGTTCCTGTGAACTTTTCTTTCTAACATTTTCATCCTTACTTTATGTATGTTTTTCTGTTTAAAGACACTTTATTTAATGTGTATTACAGTATATGCAGTGTACAGTACTATATACAGTAGTATAATTACAGTAATCTTTATTTAGTTTTTTAAAAACACTAACTATGTAGTAAATAAAATCTTAATTTTTGATGGGTAGTCGTTTGATGTTGCAGGATGTTTAATGTGGCAGTTGACACATTGTCTTCCTGAATTGCGTTGAAAAATTGCGCCAGCCTTGTCTGCGTCCTTTTTGTCTCAGATCTTTTAAAATCTTGGCATAAGGAACAAATGCACAGGAAGCCTAAATTTGCCTAAATTTGGTGCCTAAATTTAAGACTGCGTTCAAGCATTGAGTTACATTCTTCTGTGGAACTTGCGGACAATATGAACCGACTTTTAGTCTACCTGCAGTCTGTGGAGTGAGTAATGAGACTTTTCCCACAGAACGACACAGACTACATTTGGTAACAAACAACTTCCCTTATTAGAAAGAGATAGCTTACATTGATAACAGTATTTTTCCTACTCAGCTGGAGTCCACGAATAAGTGTGAAACCCATGGAAATCGATTTTGTAGTTACAAATAAATTTTTGCAAATAGTTGAATATGCGAATAATGATAATTGACTGTATATATGCACTATGTATTTCATTTGCTGATATGTTGGTTAAGAGTCTTTAATTACAACTACATATTATAAACTTTTATATTTCCTTTGATTGATTTTTATTTAATGCGAATAATGATAATTGACTGTATATATGCACTATGTATTTCATTTGCTGATATGTTGGTTGTCTTTAATTACAACTACATATTATAAACTTTTATATTTCCTTTGATTGATTTTTATTTTATTTACGTTTAGTGTATAATTGTATTTTCATGCCATAGTGCTTGTTGTAGTGGACATTTATAATTTGTTGTTTTTTTGGTAATAAAGAGGCAGTTAAGAACCTAATACATATGCACCTGAAATTAGATTTGGAAATCTGTTGGTAGCCCAACTTCTTGTGTATAATTGTATTTTCATGCCATAGTACTTGTTGTAGTGGACTTTTATAATTTGTTGTTTTTTTGGTAATAAAGAGGCAGCTAAGAACCTAATACATATGCACCTGAAATTAGATTTGGAAATCTGTTGGTAGCCCAACTTACATAATTTTCAACTTATACTTCCTGGTACTTATTACATAATTCTGGAATATTACTATATACTAAATTACAATTTTGCATGGTAATATTGTCACTATCGTAATGAGAGTTAACAATATTATTAATAGTGCTGCTATCAATAGTTAACTCTCAACAATAAAGTTATTGCTTGTTATAATAACTACTGCAATTTATGTGCATCAAATTATAGAAATTATACTATCTCTCCTGCCTGATATTTCTTGTATGTATACAAGAGCTGTATGATATAATAATTTTTATTTAATCGTATAATAATTAAATAAAAACCGAGTTAAAAAGTGGAATAATATGTTTCTTTTAATATCAATTTCATATTGTGTATTATTAATTAATATTAATTAATAATAGAGAGGCAAGTAATCAAACATTAAATGAAATATGATATTTAATGAAAAAATGAAATTGTCATTAAATGAAAAAATTTTATGCTTCCTTTTAACTTAAAAATTTTTAAAAATAATAATAATAAAAGTTTATTATTAATTAATATTAACTAATAATAGAGAGGCAAGTAATCAAACATTAAATGAGATATGAAAAAATTTTATGCTTCCTTTTAACTTAAAAATTTTTAAAAATAATAATAATAAAATTTTTACAGAAATTGTGATTTAAAAATTGAAGTTAAAATCTTTTAGAATTAGAACAGTTCCAAACAATTTTCAATAATCAAAAATTACATTAGAAAATAATTTATTAAAAAATTTTGAGTAAAAGAATTTCAATTAAATTTTAAATTAAAAATTCAAAACTTAAATTGGAATTTAACATTTGTGTCACAACAAAATTACATTTCTGCTAATTGTAAAATCTTGTCAATTATTGCTAATTATAAATTTTAATATTAATTACGATCTAAAATTAATGCTGATTTTATTTAAAAATGATTAAATAATATGATTATGTAAAATTACTAAAATGAGATTTCTATTTAATAAAACTAAAACTTGTCTGTCTAATTTTACATTTTTAGTAGCATTTATAGTAAATTCATTAGAAACTTCTGAATGATCTATTCTCTGTTACAGAGAATTTGTTAAATAGTTCTTTTGTCAGTCAGTCATTTGTCATCTATATTTTAAATATTTAATTCATTTACACTCAATTAACCGAATTTAAATATTGTCTGGACAGTTCCAGACACCTTAGTTAGTTATAAATGCATATTAACCGAAATAACTAATTCTTTAGTGCTATGGCCAGGTAGATCTTTAACCGTCTTCGGTCCTCCAGTTTTTCTTGTTCCAAGTCAGATTTTTCTCATCTGTTTCTGCCTGTCTTTCAGTCAGAGATAGTATTCTTAAAGATGGTAGATCTTTAACCGTCTTCGGTCCTCCAGTTTTTCTTTTTTCCGAGTCAGATTTTTCTCATCTGTTTCTGCCTGTCTTTCAGTCAGAGATAGTATTCTTAAAGATCATCTATCATTTGGATTGTCATTTTGAATTCAGTTCAGATGTTTCTCCTCACTTGTTCTAGTTGAAAAGTCCATTTTAATCTTCATATCTTTATGATTTTCGTGATGTCTTTTTGTCAATATTTTTCTCTACTTTTTGTTTTGTAATCTTTTTCATTGACTTATATCATCATCTTCCTTTTAAATTAGAAATTTTCTGAGAAAAATTTATTTATGTCTACCTCATCATTAAATATTATTATTATTTCATTTTGATGGAATTTCAATTTATCATGTATTATTATTTTTTATTTTTTCATTATAATAATAATAGATTTCTATTATAAATCTAAAAATAAATTTCCTGCTATTTTCATTCACTTCTTCCAAATTTTATTGTTTATTAAAATGTAATTTTTCATACAAATATCTGATTTTTTATAGAGATGATTTTTTTTATAGAATTTTTTAGGACTTATAAATTATTAATCATTTATAAATTTATAAAGAAAAACATAGTTTATGTAAACCAACCAAATTCCCTCTAGTGCTTTATTTTTGAATTACCTGCCAAATTAATAATTATTAATTAATTTATGCTACAATGCCACCATCTATTGAATTAATAATTAATTATTTAAATTTAGGCTAAGGTGGCTCATATCATGATTTATTATATAGTTTATGTATTAAATTTGAATCATTTTTACATTTACAGATTGCTAATAATATTTAAACATGTTTTAAATAAATTTTTTATCAATATATTGCATCTATATTATTCAATTTGTATAAAATATAATATTAACACCAGTGCACTTGTGTTAATAATATATTTTATAACATGAGTACACTCAGTATATTTTATTAAAATCAAATTTATTACCCCAGCTGAAGTTATTTTTAATTTGTTGAGCATTTTGCGTCACGCTATTTTCATCCTTTATGGATTTTTCTTCATCCAGTATTAAAGTACTGGAAGCGGACTAAAAGTTACATGATATGTCTTTTATATTCTTTTATACGTTGTTCAGTTATTGACGAAGAATCGATTATAAGACGAGGACGTATTTTTATCTGCTATATTTAACTTTTTGTATGCAGTTAAATAATTTAACTCATAAAAAATCATCCTTTAAGTTATTGACGTAAAGAGAATGTAATTATGCGCAAAATTGCTCGTTTGTTAGATATTGCTGTGTATTTTTTTTAAGAAACTGTCTTTGAATACTAAATCACCGTTTATTAATCTCTGGGAATCTACTTTTGTTGCAGGTTTTCGATTCCGTGGTTGTAAATTATTTGATTTTCTTTCATGTCGTGTATAATGTTTCAGATCACGTATGAGTTTCTTTTATGGTAGGAAAGAGAATGTTGTAGTCGTGGAATAATAATGTTTCAGATCACTTATAATGTTTCAGATCACGTATGAGTTTCTTTTATGGTAGGAAAGAGAATGTTGTAGTCGTATGTAACGAATTATAAACGTAAGTAAAGTATAAGAGAGTCATTTCCTACGCATTTCGATGTTTTGCTTCCATTATTCTGTTACAAGATCGTATAGACGATAGTTGGGAAAATTTCAGTGATTAGAAATGCTAACATAGGTTAGTATTTGTTATAAAATAAAAAATAATCTTACGTAACGTAGATATAATCATAAGAAACAGGTATGGCGGCTTTATGAATTAAAATGCTTAGGAGTGAAAAGAAAATAAGTTTCGTGAAATGATTTGATCTTCTCAAAATAAATATTCTCGGTATGGCTAAAGGAAATGTAAAAAAAAAAAATCTAAAAATTGATAGCTGATAAATTCGATACCAAATTGACAAAGTTGACGTCAGTTTTCAGAGTTGCAAATTTCGAAAAATCTACTACCGAAAAGGATTAGAATCATAAATCCGGATTCCCCAGAAAATATTCGTTTCTGGAAATAATACACTCAAGGATACCAGCCATCCGATTGGAAATTTGGACACAGTCACAAAAAATTTAAATGATTTAATTTGCAATAATATATTAAATAATTCAAAATTTCATATTGGAATGTTGGTTACATCATTCCATCATGAAAAATGGTTGTGTACTATACACTTTATCCTTCACGTAGATATTCGCATAATATATAGTTTCAGGGAAAGGAAAATATGTTAATTTGGTAAATTTTTGTACCGTTGTGCGACGATGGTTTTACCCTGTATTATTTCTTATTGACTACTGTACATGGCGTTTTGTTAGGAAGTAGAATGTATAAGCAATAGGGCAAAATAAGGTTTCAAGGAAAGGAAAATATGTTAATTTGGTAAATTTTTGTACCGTTGTGCGGTACGACGATGGTTTTACCCTGTATTATTTCTTACTGACTACTGTACATGGCGTTTTGTTAGGAAGTAGAATGTATAAGCAATAGGGCAAAATAATAATAATAATAAAGACTTACGTTAGGATTGTCGTAGTACTCCTTTCGGCGGGGATGCGTGTAGAAAATGAATCTGGGCGAACCCTTTTTGCTCATCTTGCCTCGTCTGCGACCACCTCTACCCTTGGCCGCATCTCCTACTATAGTTAGGTGCATCACTAGTATGGCAATCAGCAAAACCAATACTACGTAGCGTGTCATTCTCTCTTCTCACCTATTGGGAAGAAGAAAAAAACACTAAAAATACGATCTGGTTGGCTTTAATCGACGATTATGGTCACCCGGACCTTTTTAAATTTATCGAAACGTCGTAACGCTGAGCTCCGAAATTTCTCCAGCGGCTGTTACGGAAATAATCGATAGATCCGTCTTGGCCAGATAGGTAGCGGGTTCGACGTTTGATTTGGGAGCCATCCCACTTTACTATCCCGTTCTAGCAACTATCAGTGGTCGAACACCAGCAACCGATAGATAAATTGGTGCAGCATTAAACGGAGACACTTACCTGAAAGTCCAGATACACGCAAACATTAGCCGCTAAGGAAGAGAGAGAATTGTGTCTGCTCCCGGTGATCTCGTTCCTATTGATCTTGTCGATTTAATTCATTTTCCGCACAGCTGTTGGACTTTCGCTCCGTATTGATCCCCCCTACATTAATTCGCACTAGAAAATTTAATTGGAATTAATATGTTTCCGCTCGATATTTTCCATTGTAAAAACGCTTTAGTTTACCGAAACTAACAATATAAGTGAATAATCTTACAGATAACCAGACTTCCAAGCTTATATTCGCAATTTATTCAAAGAATATTCTGCGTATGGTGTTAGAATATAAGTGAATAATCTTACAGCTAACCAGACTTCCAAGCTTATATTCGCAATTTATTCAAAGAATATTCTGCGTATGGTGTTATGTAACAGCTAGGAAATTGCTTCTGACGTAACTCATCAATATAAGAAGCAGGAAGACGATAGCATAACGTAATAGCCAATTCCTCCCGTCGAGAATGCCCGAAGAAAGAGAATTTGAATTATCTCCCTCTTCATCTTAATTGTGGTAATAAATTTCTCCACCTTATTTAAAAACCTATTAAGGTAAAAATAATGAAGTTAATGGGGAAAATTGTATATAATCCTTTTATATTATTTATAGTAATAATTTTTAGATGCTGCTTGGCTGTGAAAAACTGGAGAAAAGGATAGGCAACGATAAAAAAATACTTGTTGCGGATTTATTGTTACATTTATGCTGGCATATTATGGCTAATTTCCGTGATGATGGGTATGAGCGCATGTAATACACACTAGCAAATGTACTCGTTCTGCACATTTAAATATTTATAAAGCGCGTTTATGGTTAAAAAAGGACACACGTAAATGTAACAGTAGTTGGCCAGTAGCATATATCGTATCGAATTTGTATTAAGTTACGTGCTGGTAAAATTTCGTTTCAGTTGTATTCAGTTATTAAATATAGTTATCGTTTCAAAAATAATAAACATCCAGTCTATATTTTTGGCTTACTTAACGCATCTCATGCTGTCTGCCTATCTTTGTTGATAACCTATAAAATAATAAGTTTGTTTTCATGAAATTTGTGATTTAACGATCACCTGGATGCTGCATTATTTGTCCTGTAGCTTTGACCATTTAAAAACAGAATTCAAAATGTCTAGACGATCTCTTGATATATCTTAAACTAGTGGATTTATATAAAATTGTCGGAATGTCGGACTGATCGATGTTCTCTATAATACATCAATTAATTTTTTATCAAATAAAACTGAGGCGGTTTAAATTTTAAATGTTTCCTAATAATTTCTGAATTAATTGAATTTTACAAAATTTATCATGATGATCAAGCCATTTAAATCGAATATAAAGTAAGATTAAGCCGTTTAAAAATGGCGGAGATTGAATCTTCTAAGGTTTCTCTGTAATAACTATGAAACTAGTGGATTTTAACAATAGATTATGCTATTGGAGATGATCTTGGTGACATATTGTAGGCATTAATTTTTTTCTAGAAATATTCGTTATTTTGTTACAAATATTATATAGTAAACTATCAAAAGTCCGTACTATTGTTAAATTTTTTAAAATATTTCAGATGATATAAGTGTACTATCTGTTTATATTAGTATTATACATGGGCACGATAGATTAATATCACCGTACGGGCTATAATATGTATAAATATAACAGACAATAATATCCTTTGATATTTTTTACGACTGGAGGAAATTATCTCGATTTTTATATTTCCTTATCAGGATATTGGTGGATATTAAGCTGGCAATAGAATTGGAAAAGTAATGTGTTGAAGTATCGATGTGCGGATGTTCAATCCTTACTGCGAAAACCAATAGACTATGCATTTGGTCGATATAACGGATTCAAATGACGGTGCAGAAGTACTATTAATATAACATTCTTTGCTTACTCTAACGATTATTTCACTGTATTTTTCGTACTATAGATGAATATAAATTTCATTTAATTCCAAAGAAATATTTTAATTTTAAATACAGTATAAATAATTTTATTTTTTCTCGATGTTCTTTACATATGGAGAAATGATAAGATGGGTGCTGCTTAGTAAATGTACTTATTTTTTAAAGTTAACTATGTTTTTTAAAGAGTTGCAAATGTTAAATTTAATTTTTGTCGTGAGTGTAAAAGAATTTTTCTGTGTAAACCGATTGTATTTTCAACTTATTAAGCGCATAAGAGCAAGAAGTAATGTCGGAATCGATTTCCAACTTCATTGTTCGTCTTGTTAGAATAAGTAGCCATTGACTAAGTCGTTAGCCGATAATATTGTGTCTTCGGCCAACGTATTGCGTAAATTTGGTTGGACACGAAACCGCCATAAAATTTAATAACGATATTTGCGTCTAATTTGGCGTGGCGATATTGTGATGATAGGTGTTACGCAGCTTATCGCTAAAATTACTTACAGTCGAAATATATAGTAATACCAAAAATGTTAATTAATGGGATGGCATTCCAAGGGGGAAATTAACGATTAATTATCATTAATCGTCGTTGAAATGCTTCTAGTAGAAATCGGTCAAACGAATGGAAAAAGAACTTAATACAATTAAATACATGTTAGGATGATTGAATTTTACTTGAAAAAATTTGTTTTTATGCTAAATTTATTAAAATAATCTTTTTGTTTTATTAATTAACTTACCAAAATACAATAACATTTCTGTTCCAGTTAAAAATGGATCGAGACAACGAACGAAAAAAATCATACGATAAAGTTGTGGAAGATAAAAAAAAAAGTCACTGTATACAAGTACAGTAAACTCCCGTATAACGCGACTAGTACTCATACAACGCTATAAACATTCCCGTATAACGCATAGGATAAATTTTTTAACGTTACTTATATCTGATGATTTAATAAAAAAAAAACCAAACGATGTTTATTTCGTTTCCATGACAACTCACAACTTTTCTGTCGGGTTATTCGAATCCGCGTTTTCGTAGTCCGTATTATACTAGGTCTACTTCTATATAATTCTTTTTAAAATTTCGTTACCTGTATTCTGTTTTTATTTTTTCCTTAATTAAAATAAACTTTCTTTAAAACGAGTTAATTGACACTTTGCACACAATAATAATAATATTCGAAACTAACGCATATCTCATTAGGAATATGCGATCAGTGCTGAAACTCAGAAACAAGTTTAAATTTGCATAAAATCGTCTGATAATGAATGTCTCGTATAACGCGGAACATATACCCGCATTAAGGGAGTCCGCTGTTATATGTTCAAAATGGCATATACAAATAGGTAGTATGATTTTTAATTTATTCAGTACTGTATAAAATAAAATAATAAGAAATAAAATTATTATGTAAATCGGAAGATGGAAACGGGTTACTTTATTAAATTTAAAAATTGTAGTGAAAATAGCGATGCTTTGACATCTGTTATCTTAATGGAAATCTGTACATATTATTTAATATATATATTCGATTAATTAATTATACAGTAATTATCATATCAGTTTCATTAGTAATTTAATGAAACTGGAGTTTTAATATTCGTTCTCAGATAATAGCCTATTTAAGAAGTTTGAGAAACAAAAGAATCATTTGGATCATCTATAATGTTAAACAAATTAGTTTGTTTTCAAATATATTTTTCCCCATTTTTTCAAAAATATTCTATTGCTGTAGCTTCAACTGGTCTTTTCACATTGTTAGCAAGGGATATTATGGATTGAAGTCCTATAACTTGTTATAAAGAAAACTAAATAAAGAAAAAAAGTTTTATAAACAGATATTCTGAACATCAAAAGTCTTACACGCAATATTTGCTCCGAAGAGTATATGTTTACCACGCAAACTATAAATCATATTTTTATATTTTTCGGTAGTGTTTTTGATATTTGGAAGGTTAGCCTGCTATGTTTTTTTTTGTTTTGTTTTTAAAATGGAAAAAATATTATTACGACTTTAAGATGTATCATATACTGTATATTATATGCATTTTGTTGTCTGTCCGTCGAGATATCTGGAGAACATTTACATTTTTGAGAATCCTTTATCTTCCGTGTTTTATGTTTGAAGATGCTGTATGGTCTGGTTACAAGATGCATTGTTCAAAACAAAATGGTCTGAAGAGTTAAAATGCCAATACAGTACTTCCAAAATTAGGGTCCCATGTGAATTAATATTACAGTGAGAACCCGCTTAACATTGTTTTTCGAATTCTCTATTTTTTATTGGTTCACTTTGGCGCGGTTTTTCAAACCGTTATACAGTACTCAAATCTGAAATCGCACGAATTTGTTGCTTGAAAAGGAACTTGTAATGGATTTTCTCAAAAACAGTTTAGACTATTACGAAAATTATGAATCAATTTATAAAATCTGGCTTCCTCTAGTCATTTCTTTCATACACTTGCACCTCTTATAAAAACTCTGAAACCCACATATTCTCAAATAATTATCCAAATTTTGATAGAAGTTCAAAGGCAAGAGGAAGTGTCATGGTTGCGATGTCTCGCTATCGACTATCGCTTGCTGAATGAAAGACGAAAAGGCAAATCACGGGCGCGTTCCAAACCTCAACAGTAAGTCATCAGTGATTAGTTTCTTTTGACTATCAGCTTGTTTCTGTTTAACGTCGTTGTTTTTGTTTGACGATGATGATGATTTGTTACACTCTCTAACTTTTAAAATCGTATCATCTAGGAGGAACTGCTTTTCTGCGACGTTAGAAAAACGGTGTAAACACACCGGTTGCACCCAAGGAAATATAGAATAAGAGGAAGGGAAACTCGCCGAAAGATCAAAGAGAAACGCGTAACCCCGCCAAGAGCAGCTCCCTCAAGTGGCTGCCAATGATTATTTAGCCGTTCACCATTTGGACTGTACGGTTGATTTACTTTTTTTGCTTTGGATTGTTAGTGAAAATATAAAATGTAATAAAATAATGTCCAAATCTTGCAGAAGAGTTTATGGAACTTGGTGTTCAGTCATAAACTGCACAAATTCTAGAAAAAAATAAAAAATCCAGAAATGTCTTATTTCCGATTTCTGAACTATCTGATTGGTTTTTCATTGA
>AYEL01058239.1:0-48388 GCA_000484575.1 Olivierus martensii
ATTTATTCTATTAAAATATACATGGTATAGTGAACCAGAAGTTTGTTGTATGATTTAAAAAGTTCATTTTGGCTATTTATTAAAGTGAATATCATGAAAAGCGCAGTGGTAAAAAGTTCATTTTGGCTATTTATTAAAGTGAATATCATGAAAAGCGCAGTGGCATCTTTCCCGGAATATTCGGGGTAAGATGACTAATTGTAACTTTTTTAAAAAATTATAAAAAATTACCCGATTGCTATATCAAAGATTTTGATGGTGTCATATATGCATAACACTTGTAAGTTTAAGTACAAAAAATATGAAAGGAAAATATTCAAATTTAATAGTAAGTTTTAGGGTCAAAAAGCTTAAGTATGGCGACTTCCCCCGATCCACTATATTTATAATTTTTCTACTTATTAATATAATAAATTGAATTAAACATAACAAAATATTGTAATCAAATTTCACTTTCCTTCTTTTTATTCTTTATTTCTTTTCGTTTTCTATTGTATTTATTAAAAAAATATATGTCTTATATTAATGCTTCCTATTCATTATTCATTCTCCTTTGTTCATAAATTAAAATTATTGTAAAGTACAGTATTTTAAACAAATTTTATGACACCAACTTACAATATTATTTTAACTGAAATGGCTTATATACTGCAAAAAATTAATTATAACAAAATAAAAAATATATATATTAAATTGAATTTTTATTCAATTATGTGTCTTGAAACATAAGATCTATTAGCGATAGGAAATACGATAAGACACTTTTTGTTAAATTCAATTATGTTAAAACTAATCGCAAATAGATAATTATTTGATATCAATTAAATGAAATTTAGTCAAAATTTCTTTAAAGTGAATATCAAATAATTAATTATTTTGCGATCAGCTATAATATAATTTAATTATCTATCTGCTAGGTTTTAAATACCAATGTGGTTATAACTTCCAGCACACAAGTTTTGCCACATAATTTAAGAATGGTTTACAAGTTTTGCCGCATAATTTAATGTTTTATTTAAGAATAAATTTAATAGTTTTTAGGATATTAAACTCTCCAAAGGAGAGTTTAATATTATTTATTGCTTTACGCAAACTCTCCAAAGGAAATTTATCTTATTCTCAGAGAAGGGCTTTCTTCAGATCGTCGACACTACTGTAGGATCTTGCACACACCTTTAGCTCCAATTTCAATCATATTCTGTAATCTAGTGGATTTAGATATGGAGATGCAGTGGATTTAAATATGCAGCAAACTTCATCTCCATTCTTTCCTGGAGATGAAGTTTGGAACGTAGTGGGTTAGTCACCTTTGGGAAACTTTGGCCTTGTATGACAGAGCATAGTCTTCTTGGAAGGAACAGTTGATATGATTGAAAAGACCAGTGTTCAGTGGCTTTAAAATCTGTTCTAGAATTTCGTCCATTAGTTATTTACATTCTTTGTGTACTCTGCGGTACAAAGTGAAACTTTGTCTTTCCATGCCACATGATTCCATACCACACTATCACTGAAGCTGGATTTTAAGTTCTAGTACTTTTCAAAACTGCTGTGGATCTCTTCTCTCGGCTTAGCTCAAACGTGGTTGTTTTGCTTATTAAACTTGCTCAACAGCAAAGGTTTTTTTTAAACAATGAAAAGAATGTTCTTCTAGCCTCACCAGCATATCGTTTCAATTGGGCTCGATTTCTCTTGATTCGATTCTTCTTTTGCTGAACAATTAAAAAGTGGTCTATCCCTCTTTTTAAAGCTTTAAGTTCATTTGCAGAGTAATTTCTTTTGGTTCATCGAATTTGTGCATATAGAGTAATAATGGCTTTTGTCGTTCTCTTCGTTCTAGGTTTATCGGATCTTTTCTGTTACTAGCATTGTCTGTTTTGATATACCTATTTACAACATCATATAACGTCCTTCTTCCAATTCCCGTGTTTTTTAGCAACTTAAAACTTTCATATGGTCTCTTTCCTATTAAATGTAGCTGCAAAAATTGCATTCCAACAAGTTTGTTTCGCTATATTTTTATTCTATTGAAGATCCTGGAAAAATATTTTATTTACAAGATACATAGTAACGAAAACACATGCACGTGCGGCCTGAATATTTTCCATTATCGTGGTATTTAAAGCTATTTGAATTTTGTGCGAAAATTTATGATCACACTAGCTAAATTTTACTGGGTACTGCAGAGTCAACCTCAAATGCCATATGTTTGACTAATAAAATTTTTAGAGAATTTTAATAATAATAATAATAATAAATTCCTAGATTAGATTACTTTACTGTTTCCTAAATGACAACATAAAATTTTTAGAGAATTTTAATAATAATAATAATAATAATAAATTCCTAGATTAGATTACTTTACTGTTTCCTAAATGACACAGCATTTGGCAAATTCTAGCACAGTTAAAAATTTATAACCCTCTGCCTTTAATATTGTGAAATAAAAAATGACGATTCAGAATAATATTATATGAAATAAAGTGATGTATAATGAACATTTTTTCGTACTGAATGACATAAACACTGTATGGAAATAGCCTAATTTTGAACGAACCAACCATAAGATTATCCATGTGTACTCTATCAAGAAACAGTAGATTTTTTTCAGATAGATTTATCAAAATAAAATTTTTTGAGCTTTTCATAAATTTCTAGTAATTCTATCGATGAAACTCAAATTGCGTTATGCATCGAGGATTTAAATTTTTTTTATTTCATCAATCAATCTGTTAATATTTCTTATTCATTATTTCATTTGTTTACATTCTCATGATTATAATATTCTTTTTTATTATTACTCCTTATGAGCATTACTCACTAGTAACATCTTTTGTTATATTATATACAGTTATTAAATTAATTAAAAATATATCGAATTTATCATAAGAATCTCGACTGTATATTAAAAATATTAAATTTTAGCGATTAATATAAAAGCGTAGACAGTATATGAAGATTATTTTCCATTTTCCATTAAAATATATGGAAAATGTGCATATATTGTATCATATCACATTTTATATCAAATTAATATGAATTTCAAATTAATTTATTTTCAATTTTTGTATCCAAATTGAATTAAATTTATAATTGCGGTGATATTATGGCTTGGTTTAATATTTCAATGTGGACATATTTATTTTTATAATTTTTTAATTCTAATAAAATAGAAACGGAATTTTATAAATATATCGAATTTCGTGATCATATTTTATAATAAAAGTAATTTATTTTAACAATATATTTAGCTAAAATACCTAATTTGTATCTGATATCAAAACATGTCGATACATTAAGAATTCATTTCTATTTTTATTTATGAAAATCAAATACTCAATTTCTGGTAATTTTATTTCTAGCAATACTATTAATTTTAATGACAAATGAGTATTTAATAATTTTTATATAATATTATAGATTGATATAGTAAAACAAATTCCGTAAAATTCTATTATCGTCCATTGATGAAATTTTCGGGATTTTTTTAAAAACAATTAATTAAGGGAGTCTTAAATAGGATTTCAACACTTTCCATTAATTAATTGTTTTTACAAACGGATAGAAGTTTACTTTAATTTGAATGTTGCCAATATTCAACTATATGTATAGCAGTGGGAAGAAATTTGTAATTAATTTTAGTAGTAGATAAACTGGTCTAAAGTTCAAGGTTTTCCTTATAAAACCTATCATGGGAATTATATGGAAAACCGTGAACTTTAATAATAAAATTACTAAATAAAAATTTAAAATTAATGAACTGAATAATAAAATTTTTATATTTATCATTTAATTTCTTCAGCATCCATTTATATTCATAATTATTAAAAATATAAATGGTTCCTGAAATTAGAGGATAGATTTTAAAATCTTATTATCGATTAAAAATTGAGAAAATACTGAAATTGTATGATATACAAAAGAGAGTTTAAAAAATTGATAAATTTAAAAATATGATAATTATATAAATGTTAAATTGAAAATTATAGAATATTTATATAATTAATGAGTCATTGAATTTTGGAAATTTTATATTGCAAAATGGCACAATTCCAGACGAGATATAAATCTATATGAAATCATTTAAAAATTTAAATATGAATGTCGTATAGTAAGAATAAAAACCACAAAAAAGTTGAAAGTTTCAAGGTTAAAAGTGAATGTATTAATTAATCATAGATATATAGATATGGCTATTTAAAATAACACCACTAAAGATTTCTCAAGTCTAAAAATTTCAGAATTGAAACTATATATCTGAATATATAATCTTAATAACAAATACTTAAATTAAATCTTTCATTGTTACCTACATTCCAAAGGAAGCTGGAGTAATGTGTGTGTCCACTAAAAAATTTTTAAACTAATTTAATAAAATTTTATGAAATATAAAATGGTTATTTTAAAGAAGACTTCGATGTTACAAAATGTCAAATATACAAACTTTTGAGATAATATCTTTAAACTAACTAATAATTTTATAATTATGAAATTCAGTAGAAAAACACACCATTGAAAAGAATGTGACATCATTTAACCCTGTAGCTAAAAATCGCTTAAACTTCTGAGATTTCCCTAATAATATTTGAGTTATTTGAACGAGTTTTCTTAAATTCAATGAAGAAATCATTCATCAAAGATGACTATCAAGACACGCTTTATAATCCCATGCATACTAAAACAGTGAATATTTTCCCCTGTGGGTAGGGGCAAGAATATACCCACCGTCTGACCCCGCGTGGAGTAAAAGGCACCTACTTTGGTGGTTCCGAGATCCGTCACTGGGGGCTCACTTGTTGGTTCCTATACGGAATCGGAACTGCTTCGGTGGTGTCCATATCCGTCACTTGGGACCTGCGGCAGGGCCCGCATACGGACTCGGACCACCCGACGGATTCGCCCCCTCATTTTCGGCACATTCGCTTCCTCTTTCGTTTTCGCGCTTTTCTTTTCGGGGGACAAGTTTCACATAACCCCCATTCGGGATCGGGGCAAAAAAAAAAACTAATTGCCCTACATTTGCATAATGTAGGGCAATTAGTTTTTCCATAATAGGCTATTTATTGCTTGTTTACAGTTTATAAATGTTATTGATATTCTTCTAAGAAAATGAATCAAAATAATTTCTAATAAAATAATAATGTTTATTCATTTCTAAGAAAATGAAATATACAGGAAATACCACAATGTGAAACTATTTTTTCCACTTTGTAAAGATCATTTTTTCTGAAAAATGAGAAAATTATTTTGAAGAAATATTCTAAAATATTTTACATTAATTAAATATTATATAATAATCTTATATAATTACACAAATCATTTTGATAATACATAATAAGTTATTAGCTATTATAAAACAATTAAAAAAGAAAGAGAAACGAAGGACATATACGTAAAAAGTTTAATATGTTCCAAATGAAAGATATAATTTAGATTGGACTAATTCAGTCAAACTTTATAATTTTTTTTTTTTAGTTTTTCTTGATAGCATTCTAATCAAAATCATATAATTAATTTATTTTTTCAATTAAGTTTTATTTGTAAATTTATAAGGTTAATAAATAAAAATTATGCGTAATTCTTTTAGACCGGAGGAAACGTTTCTTGTTATTATTACGATACTATCAAATATGTTCGTGGATTATTCATTCACGGAGTTTAATTTCTATATTATACTAAATGTTAAATATCTTCTGATTAAAATATTGATTAATTCTGACTATAATTATTTTTAAAATATTGCTAAACAATATTTAGTAAAGAATGTGAATATTAATTTATCATTAACTTAATTTATGCATAAAATTTTGAATTAAATTAATCTAGTATTTATCACTAATTTAATAATAATAATATTTAGAAAAACGTTATAAAAATTAAATTTTAAATGTGATTTTGAAATTAAGAAACTATTATAGTTGATCACAAGAAGAGGGTAATTTTAATACTGTCTGCTGTTGAAATTATTTATAACTATAGTAGACTCCTCCTCATCCGGCTTCTACGGGACCAGACTTATGCCGGATAAACGAATGGCCGGCAATCCGAAAATATATGCTATATATTTTCGGATAATCCATTTATAAGTTGTAAATTAAATAAAAACTGTATGTATATTGTATATAAAGATTTATTAAACCAAATCAGTAACTTTATTGTGTCTTTTAGATTTAAATTTCTTTTCTGAAGCAAAATTGCGCCATTTTTCATAAGAATTATATCAATAGCAGATGGATTTTCTTTCTGTTCGATATATCTTATCACAAATTTAAACGCTTTTTTTTCTTCCGAATAATTTATTCGTTTTTTCTTCATTCAGAACTCGACGAAAATATGGTCGGTTAAGAGAAATCGGATAAAAGAGAGTCTATTTTATCAAGTAAAATAGTGTTTTTTTCTATTGAAGTTATCCTACGCAATTGTAAAAAGAATAAACGATTATTAATGGAATATGTTTTTTATTTTTATCTTTTAAATAACTAAGAAATTATGAAACATATGAAAATACTTGATACTCTAATTTGATTATCTGAACAGTATTTTAAAAATCATCGGATTATAGACAGATCGTTGTATATGTTAATCTGAATAGTTAGTATCAGCCGGTTCATTACGTGAAATTCACTTGGAGGATTTAATTTGGATCCCAAATTTTCAGGTTTTTTTTTCGGGGAAGTATAGACCCGGCCTCTTGATTTTCATACTTCGCCTTTTAATGAAAAAATAGATAATGAAAGAATAATATAATAAATAGAAATAAATCATTTGAAGAATGAATGAAGAGGTGCGAAGAGTATAAGAAAACATGAAGAGAGAAACATTGTTACCAATAAAGTTACCAATTGTTACCAAGTGATAACAATTCACGACTTCAAATTCAATTGTTATGATCAACCAATTGCTAAAAAAAAGAATTGTTACCAATTGGTTGATCGTTAAGTATTATCCACATCCATGATGGATTTTTTGAATGTCCCTGCAGTTTATTATCTCTTGTTTGAAAGTGATAAATACCTGCTGGCATGCAAATATTTCTGAGCATTAATATGAGATTAATGAAAAATTATTTTTTACATTTTAACATGTTAATAAACGGGATCTTTTGCACTAATGAGAAATGAAATAAATGTCAAATTAACTTTCATATCTTTTCAGTCCTTATCAAAAGTTTTGGAGCTATTTTTTTTTTTTATGTTCTGTCGCTCTCAAACATCTAATACAAAATATAAATAGTTTTTGTTTTTTTAACTAATTTTTACTTAGAAAGAAAAAAGATCCTTATGACATAGCATTGTCTGTTTCTTTATATTCATAATTTATTCATAATTATCAGAATATAAAGAAAGTAAAGAAATATGAACTAGTTCTTCCAAAACTGTTTATTAATCTTTTATCATGCTGTAAAGAATTATCGCTTTATTATATTTCAGTTGGAGATATCAATTTTTGATTTGGCGAAATATTATCTTTGACAAAATATAAGAAATCAACTTATCCTCATCAGTTAATTTTCAGATAAAGTAGTCCTTGCAATGACATTGAAATTTTAATATGCTGTTTCTCAATCTCAAGTAATTTCTTGGAATTTTATTGCTCTATAATATTTACTGTAAATTTATTATTTGAAAATTGTTTGAATTTATAGAAAAAAATAATAATTTCGAGAAAATTAAAGAAAGCTTACAATAACATCTATTTACAGTAATATAATTATAAGAAAATTTACTTAAAATAATTTTAATTTTCTTTTTTATAGGAATTAAATGGATGAAAAACGTGCCTATCTTCTTGAAAAATGTATTTATTTTTTTCGGTTATTGGGAAATAATGTAGGAAAACATCCACTGATTTTTATAATTGTTGTTATCGTAACAACTTTTATAATGTCAACAGGGATATTCCAGATAAAATATAATAATAATTTAGATTATCTATTTAGTTCCGAAACAGGAAAAGCTATTCAAAGCCAAAAGAAAATTGAACAACTGTATCCTATCAATACCTCATTAAATACGGATCTATTGAGAATGACAAAAAGAAATCATATAATTATGATTATAGCTACACCTATAGATAATGAAAATATTTTCAGGAACGATATATTTAATGAACTTCAAATCATAGAAAATCTCGTGCAAAACATAAAGATCAAATTCAATAATGTTTATGTAAATTATAGTATTTTATGTGGCAAGAAGAACGGGAACTGTGTCAAAAATGAGATTTTCAATTTATATCCGCATCTAAATCTAATTTCGAGTGGAAAATATAAAATAGCATATCCTTACGAGATAAATCCAATTTCTCATACTGTTATCACGTATATGGAGAATATTGGTGGAGTTTCAACAGATGATAAGGGTTATATTAAGGAGGCTAAGGCAGCAAGATTAGTTTATGTATTAGATTCTTCCGATTCTACCAAAGAAAATGTTCTTAAAGAATGGGAATTAGCACTGATTCAAGAACTGAAGCAAACAGTTTTCAAAAATATATATGTTTCTTTCCTTACATCTCATAACATTGAATTGGAAATTAAACAACTCACAGACTCTCTTCTACCTAAAAGTTTAATAGTTTTGGGAATAATAGCTGTGTTCTCTATGCTAACTTGTTTAAATGGTGATTGGATTACCAGTAAACCTTGGTTGGGCATATGTGGTTGTTTTTCTTCCGTTTTGGCTTTAATCAGCTCATTTGGATTCTTATTCTACTGTGGAGTTGATTACATAGATATCAACATCGCAATTCCTTATTTAATATTGGGTAGGTAAATTATTATTTAAATTTTTACTAATTAAAAATAAAAATTTGCATAAATATTTCAGGAACAGAGATAGATGACGCATATGTACTGATCGCAACCTGGAGAAGAACTGATCCTGAAGATGATATACAGAAACGATTGAGCGACGTTTATTCGGAGAATGCGGTATCGATCACTATTACCTCTTTAACCAACTTCTCTTCATATTGTTTGGGTACAATTGCACCTTTTCCTGTAGTTCGAATATTTTGTATTTATGCAGCAACTTCTGTACTGTTTTGTTACTGTTACCAAATTACATTTTTTGGAAGTTTCATAGCTCTGAGTGGATATAGAGAGAAACAATTACGTCATGCAATTACATTTCATGTCATTAAAAGTGAGTATTTCTTTAATTTTATGAAATATTTTCAATATTTAAATTATTATATTTAATTAGTGAATATATTAATTATATTTTCAGAAAAAACGTATATTAGAGAAAACAAGAAAGAAGATATTATCACAATTATATCAAGTAAACTTGCAAATATTTTATGCAGAAATTCAGTTAAAATTTCAATATTATTATTAGGTATTCTAAATTTATCTTTGGCAATTAATGGTTTGTTTTACATCATTAAAGGAACTAAACCAACTGATGTGTTTAGCAGTAGTACGACTACCAATATTTACACGAAAATGCACTACAAATATTTTTCTCGCTATTCTTACCCAGTACAAATTATAATTAATCAAAAGTTAAATTATGCAAACGTAACAGTGCAAAATTCGATAGAAAATATGTTACGCTCATTTGAAAATCATCCAAAAATTGCTGATTCCCATTTAACCGTTTCATGGTTAAAGTATTATAAATATTTTATCAATACTAACATTGGAAAATATTTAACGAAAAGTTATGATATCAACAACGAAACCGATTTTATATATGTTTTAAGGAATATATTCTTGAAATTTCCTCAAGCTGCAGATTTCAAAAATGACATATTGTTTGACGCAAACGATACAGAAATAATTTCATCTAGATTTATTGTAATTTGTAAAGAACTTGAAAGAATAGAAGATGAGTTTGAACTTTTTAAAGATTTGCAAGATATTAAAGAAAATGTGAAGCTTCCAGTGACAGTTTATAACATTTTATTTCATGTTTTCGAACAGGCATTTCTTATTTCTGATATAACAATTCAAATAGCATGGATGACTGCTCTGCTCATGATGATAATATTCTTTATATTCATCACTGTTTTAAAAACTTCTATTTGTGTTGCTTTAAGTATATTATTAATCATATGCGAAGTGATTGGACAAATGGCTATCTGGAATGTCAGATTGGACATGTTATCTTTACTTGTACTCATTTTAAGTTTAGGATTTTCCATTAATTATCCAACACATATTACCTACGCATTTATGACAACAAATTCTGATAGCAATTGTTTCAAACTGAAAAATGCAATACATAAAGTTGGATGGCCCATTTTTCAAGGAACCACATCGACTATATTAAGTGTCATTATTTTTGCATTTGAAGATACTTACGTGTTTGTTACATTTTTCAAAATTCTCTTTCTTGTTGCAGTAAATACTGGTTTTCATGCTATGTTTTTATTACCCATTATTTTATCTTACATAAGTTAAAAATATAGAAGATAATTTAAAATCTTTCAAAACGATTAATGTGATAATTTTATTTTAATTATTTTAGTATAAGTAATATTTATTTGTAATGTATGAGGTGAGACCAAAAGTTCTTAACCCAGCATGACGCGAATGTTCTAAAAATCTGAAATTTGGTTCTCCGATCGAGTAGTTTCATAGATATATTTTCTGCAAAAAAGTGATGGTATCTGCAGCTCGGTGTGCAGATACATTGTCAAATACAGCAACACCTCTTTTGACTGCAAATCACATCTTTTTTCCTTGTTACTGTCCTGTAATGTTTGTAGCAAGTTCCTATAGTATGCACCTGTTATTGTTGACCTTTTTGTAAGTAGTCTATCAATGACATTTTTGCTGTCCAAAACAAGATAGCATGACCTTGTTGGATGGCCTTCTCTTGGTTCATCCTATAGGCCGGTGCGAATAGCCTACAGAATACTAGTTTCTATCCTTTTATAGCCTCATATGATGAACATTCCTCTTCATAAACAATCGACAGCTCTTCGTAGATTGATTGTACAATTTAATTTTCTCTTGAAAATGAAGGAACAATATCATGGCTTGATATTCAATTTTGTTTAGCATGACATCTTTTCTACTATCACGCTTCTAACTCGGTTAAACAGGACATCTCAAAACAAAAAAGACAGTCGTAGACAGTAACCTATTATCGTTTATAACTACAGAACTATAGCATGCATATAACTTGGTGAGAGTAAGAACTTTTTGGCTTCTCATATAAGTGCTCTTGTGTATAACATATATTAGCTAGGGTAACCGGTGATGTCCAGATACAGTATTATTTAAATACAATTAATTAATTGTATATGAATTGTATTTTTCTTTTTTAATTTGTACTAAAATTTTTAAATTGTAAATAATTCCTGTATAGAACTCAGTTGAAGTAATGATCTAAATACATAATTCCTTAAATTAATAGTTTTAGGAAAAATAGAAAAAATAGTCATAGATAAATAATGTAAGCTAAAATCTTTTTTAATATTTCGTGCTTGCAACTATACCATGTAATTTCTCTTGTATGATTAAACCCTCAAATATTTTTCATGTGATTGCTAATTTTTTATTTGATTTATTAATAGGAAAAAGCTCATACAATATGTGAAAAACTGTTACTCATATCTTTTAAAGTTGGGGACATCATGGGAATATGGTAAAAAGCCAAGTTTTACAAATTATTAATTTAATTAATATAATTAATATGAAACCATACCTAAATATTTTTAAAAGCTGAATCAAAAGTCGCATAACTTATCTAAATGTCTTCTCAACTATAAGCGAGGAACAGATTATAAACAGTCAGAAACACAAGTTTATAATATTTTTTTACAATATATAATATATATTGTAACTTATCTTTATATATTATTAATCCCAATTGTAGTAAAATATTCGTGTCTTATTTTTTATTCAATCGAGTAAAAAATAATAATAATTTCTTTAATAAAAATAAGATTTATTGTAAGATTTTCCGATTACTTATTGAGCTAACTCATAAAAAGATATAAAATTATGGAGGAATATCATTATGTCAATATATGAATAAACTAAAGAACATAATGTTAGCGAAGATTTTGACACCGTCTATATTTCTGATCTTTAATTCTAATTCATAGATTCCTATATTGAAACTTCTTAAGAGAATCCTGATTGAGTTTATTTTTTTACATTGATGAATGGTAATGATAATACGCCTGTCATAAGATCTTATTACTTTATATTACAGGTGCTGGCTACGTGAAATAATGAACAAATTAATCCTTAATTGTTGTCACTAGAATTATATTTATATAAAATTGAAAAATTGCTTTTTCTTCCTTTTATACACATCAAATGTCATCCTGTATTTTAGTTTCGCGTTTACAATCATTCAATTGGTAATAGCATAATATAATATATAAATTGCTTAAAGATATTACTGGCTTAAAAATTTGTGGATTTAAATGCAAATATCATATAATATTTTTTATTGTTGTTGGAAAAGAAATCAGCTAAAGAATATTATGGGTTTCTGCAAAATCCTGCTGGATACTATCGTCTATGATAACCGTCTACTCCAAACTGCTTAAAAATACTGTACATTATATTTTTGAGATTAAAACGACAATTTTGAATTCAATATATCTAAAACTTCACTGCAGATGTGATCGCTTTTTATGTATTTATCAGTGATTTTAACTTTTCTTTTATCGTTAATGAAGGGCATTTTTATTAATTTTTAATAATAAATACCGATAAATGAAACAAAAATAACAATGTTGGGGAAAATCTTCGGTAAAGTATCATGATACACATATTTTCATATGTAAAAAGAACAATTTTAATAAAATTTCAGTTACTGAGCTTTAGTTTTCTACAGAAGTTTCGTGAAATAAGTTTCTTTGTAAGCTCTCTATTGATAAATTCATATGCATATGATAACTTATATTTTGGAATTTATGTGAACAGTCTTTTAAAATTATTTGTTATTTAATATTGTAAAACAAAAATAGATTACTTGGACCTCTAAGTACTATAGAGAGTGAAGTGAAAAATGGCGACGTAATATTAATGCTGAATAATATTTTGTATCAAATTCGCTATCTCGTTTCATTTTTAAATAAAAAAATGAAACACCCCCAACTTTTTAAAAATTTTTCTTTTCACGTCGGTTATAACGAAAAAGTTTCCGGTCCCAATCGTTTCGTTATAAACATATTCCACTGTATTTATCCCATTCCTCTAAAAAATTTGTTGTGGGCCCTGTCGGTCTGTCAGTTCCTTCTCTGTTTAAATGAAATGTTTATGTCTAATTATCATAATTAATTCTTATTTTAATATTTAAAATACAAAGGTTTTTCTTTACCTTACATTTTTATAATACAATTTTAATTCTATATATCTTATAGTGCGCAGTTAATTAATTTAAAAAAGTAGAAAAAAATTTTATTGTTAGAAACCGGCCCGGGCCCCTCAATCTTCTACGGGCCCGAAAATTTGTCCCGACTTATCCCCGTCTCGGCGACACTGATTACGGCAGTATTTCAAGATGGCGGAGATTACGCAAAAAAAATCTCGCTTTATAATAATTGGAACTTTTTGTTCAAATCTGTGAAATAAGAAACTTCTATTTGGTACAATTGTGAAATATCTTACAAAACACAGTATATAAAGTTATTTCAGTAGTTTTCGAAGTCAAATAACAACAGTATCTGAGTTACGAAACAAAACTTACGTCCGAATTATCATAATTAGAGGCGCGCGTGGTATTATATATTTTTCATAAAATCATGATATTAGTAATTGATTATATTTTCGTTTTATTATTTTTTAATAATACAGTCATGTATTTTATAATTAAATATATAAAAAAAATTTAACTGAAATTTAAAATGACTGCAATGAAATTTAAATGAAAAACTGTACTCTTAAATGTTTTATATAAAAAATTATATTTTCTTCTAAAAAATAAATGGACCTATTTTTTTTTATTTTGCTTAAGCAAATTATTAAACTGTAATAAATTAAAGCTGTAACTTAGCTTAAAATGAACAATTTTATAAAATGAAAATTATTATATAGTGCAAATTTTCTTATTATACAAAGATTGTCTTTCTAGGATGTCCGGCATAAATGAATAAAAGTTGCTATAAAGCTTTAACAAAAGAAAGAAAACAGTCCGTATTTAATAGAATCGAAATTATTTATTCTATATGAATACGATATATAATTTCGATTTCTATACTTAAATATTTCTTTAGTTGCAACACAGTGATCTAATTCGGGTGATTAAAAATTTTTGTCAGAATTGTATCTTTGTCAAAGATTAAAATATATTCGATTAAAATTTTTGTAATTTTTTTAATCGGTATTCTCTTAGTCTTCCTTCTGTAACCAAATAGAGATTTTAATTGAGAAAACGAAATCTAAAATCATATTATTGTATATATGAGAATTCTGATTAAAATTCGAATATAGTTTTGTGCATTCCTACATAAAAAAAAACAATTTAGCGACTTCTAGTCATCTACATTGAACAGTAGGCTATAAAATATATATTGAACATATTGAACAGTCTGTTTATTTATAAATATATAAAATGAAAAAACTTACATTTGTTATTATTCTTAATGTTTGTATAATTTCTTTGAATGCTCCTTAAAGAAATGCTTTTTCACAGCACAATTTCCAATTTTCTTAATTCCAGTCTTGAAAATTCTGTAATATACTATTATATTTTCAATCATCAGCAATATTTTAATATTGCTTTCCCACTCTATTGAAGATAACTGTATTCATGCAAAACATCTTCTTTAATCAGTAATACAGATAAAATATTGATGATTTTACACCACAGAAATGATCTCTATTTAATAAGAATGTCCTTATCTCAAGTTTCTTTTTGGTGAAGTAAAGAAGTTTTTCTAGAAATAATCTAATATCTCTGAATAAAGCGAAACAGGTATAACCTTCGTAGAAATCTTGTTTTATTAATATTCATTGTTTTCTCATATTTTAAAGTAACATTATGATATTCGTGCATTCTTACATAAATTAACCTATGCTAGTTTCAATGCCATTTTACTTTGAAATCAGTTCAACTATGGAACAGAATTAACGTTAAATAAGTTGAACAAGGTTATAAATTAATCCGAAGATAAAATTGCTTCAAGCAAACAGGCTAATATTTACTTGTTAGTCAGGTCAAGGAGATTTTCGTTGGAAAAATATTTTTTACTTTCAATTGTTTAAGTTTTCTGATAACATCACTCCAACTTAAAATAAGGCAAAAAATATAAGTAAAGTGGGCACTCTAACCTATTATTGCTAATGTTTTGTTATTAAAAATATGATTAGATGTAATCTGATGTGTCAGAGAAATCTCAAATAATTCGTAGGAATGTTATCCTTATATCAAGTTCGCTTTGTTTTTAACTGCAAATTTTAAATTTCTAGTTTTATATAAATTAATCTGAGATATTTTTGAAACTACAAATATAACTATTCATATTAAAATTTTGTGATATCATACAATACATTTCACACAAAAATTTTAAGTGAGAATGTAAATTATTTAGTCATTAAAAAACAAAGTACGTTTTTAAATACTGAGAAAGTTGACAACACAGTATAATATAACTATTTATAGTAATCATTCATGTACTATTGGTTTTAAATTTAAAATTTATGGCTAAATTCTGGAATAAAATAAATCCAAGTCTGAAATAAAAAATCTGCATTAATACAAATAAATTAAGAGTTATAATATATTGGCAATATACAGTATTAGTAGTTGAGCGATTAAATATTAAATTAAAAAAAAATCCTTCGAATATCCGAAATTAAATTATGACTTTATATAGAAAACTTTGTATTATTCTCGCAGACGAGCTATAATAGAATAAATGGTTCAATTAAAAATTTATAAGAAATGAATAAATTAAGCAAAACAAAAAGTTTCATATTGTTCCTTACCTTTGAGAATAATTACATTAGAATAGTTGAAAAATTTTAAATCTTAATTCATAATTTTCTTAAAGGGAAATAATTTTCTGAGAACTTAAAGATACCAAAATTATTAAAATAGTCGTTGTATATTTTCTCAGATTACGTTTATTTAAAACCATTTTAATGTCATTATAATAAAGTAGCACAGAAGGAAGATTTATCATTTTATACAGAATTTTTAAACTATGTATGAAATTTTGAATTTAAAAACAATATAATTTACATGTAATCTATACCTGTAAAATCAAAGCCAGTCCGATACTTCCAGTTTTCAGGAGGGGTCCGGGCCCGACCCATCTCGATGAACTCTGTTTTAAACTATGTATGAAATTTTGAATTTAAAAACAATATAATCTACATGTAATCTATACCTATAAAATCAAAGCCAAGGTCGGCCGGATGGCCGCATGGTAAAGTTATGCCATATCACCCTGAAGGACCGAATTCAAATCCAGTCCGATACTTCCAGTTTTCAGGAGGGGTCCGGGCCCGACCCATCTCGATGAACTCTATCCTTCAAAATTCCAGCTGAGCCATCATGGCTATTAGCAAGCCTGTGACAGTCTCTACAAGTAGCCTCGGGTAGATAATGCATATTAGTTCTGCAATATGGTGGTTTAACTTGCTTAACCTTAAAAGCAGGGCTAACTAGCGGAATCTTAAAGGCAGGACTAGGTGAACGAATAGTCTCTACAAGTAGCCTCCGCTAGATAATGCAAATTTTTCTGCAATATGGCGGTTTAACTAGCTTAACCTTAAAAGCAGGGCTAACTAGCGGAATCTTAAAGGCAGGACTAGGTGAACGAGGCACTCTTTTCATATAAAAAATATGAAGACCGTAAGAAGACCGCAGAAGAAATATTTCTTTGTTACTAGGAAATGCATTTTTCCTTTTTCCAAATATAGTATCTAGGCCCGGTCCTGCTAAACCTGGCCTAAGCAGAAACATACAAAATCTTGGCTATAATCAAATTTATAACATATAAAATCAATTATGGCGCAGTTAGAAGTAAAAATTAAATTTCTTTATAAAATTCTGACGATTTTTAGGATAAGAAATTTTTGCATCCACACCCATGGAGGGGGATCAGATGGAGAAAGAAGGGGGTTGCCGGACAGGGCCCAGAACCCCAAAAAATCTTTTCAGGAGATACCGGACCTGAGACGCCAACCCGGCTCCTCCTATGTGGCACGCCAATGCACTACCACTCAATCATTGAATGGTAAGGCATTGGTGTGCCACGCACGTATGCCTTTAGAGTAAGAGTATAAATCTAGCATTTCTAATCAGTCATTATAATAGCATATAGAATGTCAAAGATTTGGAAATTATCATGTTTCTCTTACAGGACCTACCTATTAAACTTCTGGTTTTATTACGAAAAATATTTTTATACGATAGTCCTCGAATAAATGAATCATAAAACTTTATTTATGTGAGAATTATCTCATCTTACACAAAATCTCTTTTTGTAGAAAAACTTGAAGTTTCATAGATACAAAAGCGATAAAGGGAGGTGAAAATTAACAATCTTGATATAATTATATTAAATATATATCACGGCTCATGAATTAGAATTGCAACGTTGAATATCTTTAAACAGTAGTAAATGTTGAGTAAATGTAGTAAATAATATATTTATTTTGCAATTTTTAGAATAAATTGATAATGTAATACAATAAATTACAATAAATTGAACAAATATAAATATAATAAATAATAAAGAGGCATAATGGCTACCAGAGTAAAAAACGTGCGTAGAATTCACACTGTAGGATGTAGGAGTAGTGAAAATATTTAGAGAGGAGCCTCAAAATTGAATTGTGCCTGGGGCTTCTCAAATGCTAAATCCGCCACTGCATCCACACACTGGTAAAAATTTATTTTCTCTCTTGTGGTTAAGATATGACCAACAATCATCTTCATGTTGCTTTATCATTATCAGTCACCACCCATACTCATTGATTATCAGAGTACTGGTAGTGAATCTGCAATGTTTCACGAATCTACATTCTTGTCTGATACAGTTTGTAACATGATATGCCTAACTGCATGAATTAAAGTAAGCTTTCCCATCTTTGTACAGTGTGCAACCTTAGATACATCTTGTCTGGTAGACAATGAGTTGGAAGAGAAGAGGTAATGGGTGGGAGCCTGATCCCAGCTTGAAAAAACTTTGTGCATATTGCCAGCACTATGCCAAGCTTTATGAGTACCCTTGTGCAAACATTGTGTTAGTTTATTTTATTTTTAATTTAGCTGAAAGTAAAAGAGGGTGTACTCATAGTTATAACCTTTGAAATAAAGAATGAAGTGATAAGAATTAGAAAAGTTTAAAAGAGGTTAAAGAAAAGTGATCATAACTTCTGCTATACTGGAAGATAACAAAAACGAATGTAGAACTATTTAGCAGAGTAAACAAGAATTAAATGGTAACGTTTTTGATCCATTCTACGACCATCTTCAGCCATTAGACTTTAAAATCACAGATAAATAAACATGCGTCACGTGATTCCTATCATAAGAAAGTGTTATGGGTCACTAGTGGAAATGAGAGATGAGTAATCAAACTGTCCACAAGATGAACAAAACTAATTTTACAATAAACACAGTTGAGAAGAAAAATTTAAAAAATAACAAGAGGAAATGAAAAAAAATAAATAAATAATGATAAATAAAAAATACAAACAACACATCAATAAGCAGTACAGCAATTACAATCCAGTCGACAGGGCCAAAGAACCCAGGTCAAGACTCCAGCTATACAGCACAAAGATGAACCCCAGATAGTAGCTAAATGTGCTAGCCTATGGGAATAGGAACTAAAGTTCCAAGGTCCCAAGTCCATTTAATGAAAAGTCCTGGCACTATCAAAACTGGCAAATGGAACAACCTGTCCAGTCAAGTTGGCAGAAACAGAAAGGAGCAGCACACACAAGAATGCCGATGAGGACAGCAAACACACAAGGAACCTAAATAGTTCAGAAAAGCCAAAGGAGGATGCAGATGGTGCAGGAGGCAGGCAGTATACACCAGGGCCAAAATAATCCAGGAAAGCACAGCCAGTGGCTATCAGATGGGGGCAAGAGTGGTGGCTGCCCCAAGCCTCATGAGTTAAGGGGCCTCAATTTATAACTCAATATGCTAGAAAAAATATATAAATATATTTTTATACTGTTTGAGCTTCAGTGTTTGTCAAAATTTGAAGAACTCTATCAATGTTTTTGCTTTTTTCTTGAACACTTACCACTGTATATTTGTCAATTTTGTTTTTCGTTTTTTGAGGAGCCTCAAAAATATTAGTTGCCCCGGGCCTTGCATTTTATCTGAAAATCCCTGAGCACAGCAACCACCAAGGATGCAGATGGACTTAAACAAAGCAACAGAATCATGTACCAAACTCAACAATTACCTTAATATCAGAGAAAACCAATCAGATGTACCAAGGCCCAATCCAAGTAGCAAGCATCTCATAAAATCAAACAGCCATCAGACAAAAATGATGATAAACAAAAGGGCACAGTTAAGTCAGTTCCACAAAGTAGTTCTTCAGTTTCAGCTATTATCTATTCATCCTGCCACTTCTCTAAAATAAACCTTCTAACAATGAGTTTTATGTAGGTCAAAAGAACCCTACTATAGACCCTGTTAAAATGGTAAAGTAACCTCTTTGTTAACACATCTGCCCTTCATTACTTTCAATGCCAGTGTGTTAGTGGGAAAGAGATCAATTTCTATTGGGTTCACACCCAACAGAAATTGATCTCTTTTCCACTAAAGCTCTCGCTGATGAATTCTCTAACTTCTTCAGTCAGTTTATTTTTACTTCTCCTTTGCATTAAGATTATCAAAGCTGTCCTGCTATCAATGATAACATTTATAATTTTGTTTAAAAAATTTATTTTTAGTAATCAATAAATTCTTAAAATACCATAGATTTTGGCTTGAGTTATTGTACAATAGATAATCTATCATCAAAGCACAAAACAGCAGTATTTTAAAAAATAAACATTTTAATAGGTGAAGCACTTTTGGATAGATCCAACTTCAGCACTTACAAAACCATAGATTATGTTGTGAATTCTAAAATGAAACTCAGTGTTGTTGTTGTTCAACAGAATTTAAAATAATTAAAAATTTAATATATAAAAATGATATACAGTGGTACCTTGGTTAACGACGGCTTTGGTTAACAACAAGTGGTTGAAAGAGAAAAATGTTTTGGTTAATGACTCCTGATTATGTGAACTGCCGACAAAATAGAGCTCTGTAAAACAGATCATCATCGCATCACGTAATTAATTAGCTCAGTCAATCATTATTTTTTCGTGATTAATAAGCTCAGTCAATCGTTATTTTTTTTAACAATCAATTCATTCCGACATTATTATTATTAAAATTATAACCATATAAAAATATATTTAATATCATTATTAAAATTAAATAAATTTTTTATCACAATCAATTCAAATCCAACAATATCATTATTAAAATAATAAAATAATCGCAATCAATTCAAATCCGACAATATCATTATTAAAATTAATAAAATTATAATCATATAAAAACAATTAAGTAAATCATAATTAACATATTATAATGATAAATTATTTAATTAATTTAACTAAATGATAATTAAACAATATCATTATTAAAATTATAACCATATAAAAATATATTTAAGTAAATGATAATTAACACAATAATGAAAGCAAATTATTTAATTAATTAAAAATAGACGTGCAACAGCGATAATGAAAACAAATCATTTAATTAATTCAAAATAGACATGCAACAGTTCACTAGTTTTTAGTTTCTTAAAGATGATTTCTAGATGATTATTATTTTAAATTCTGCAAACAAAGTCTAATTCAATTGTTTATTTGTGTTATATATTACTTGACACCTGCGAGTGGTGTGACGTTGCAGTTTTGGATTCCATTAGAAAAAAATAACGTCTGTCCGAGATCTTATAGTTCATATAGACAATAAATTGGTGCGTGTCACTTTTCATTCGCCATCAAAAGACAAATTCAAATCTTATCTATATAAAAATCATTGAATCTATAAGCTGCTAATCAGTGTTTACAGGTTCATTTGTTCGAAGTGAGCCCAATTGTCCTTCTGGTGAAGATTGATAATTAAAAACTGTTTTTGTGAATAATTCATTTCATTAATATTAATTTTTTTTTGTAGCAAATATGATGAACAATTCATTTCATTAATATTAATTTTTTTTTCTGTAGCAAATATAATATTAATGTTAATTTTTTTGTAGCAAATATAATAAATAGATGATATTTTCCATATTTTTAGGACATTTTAAATGAGTTATCTGCATTCATGAACATTTTATTAATGTTAATTTTTTTTGTAGCAAATATAATAAATAAGTGGTATTTTCCATATTTTTAGAACATTTAAATGAGTTTTATCTGCATTTTTAATATTTACAATGGTTGTGGGGAGGAGCCAGAACAAATTAATCAATTTTCAATTAAATTATGGTTGTGGGAAGGAGCCTGGAACGAATTAATCAATTTTCAATTAAATCCTATGGGGAATCGTGCTTTGGATAACAATGGTAATGGTGGAACAGATTACCGTCGCTAACCAAGGTATCACTGTATTTTATTTTAATATAATGCAATAAGATTAGTAAATATATAAAAATTTTATAGTGGTTAAATTCTATTTATGGCATATAGCCAAGTATTAGGAATGTTTTCTGGCAGTTTATTATTAATAATGTTACTAAAATTTTTTCTTTTTATGATTTCTAAAGTTTCTGCAACAAATCTTTCTTCTTGTTTTATTTGCCTAATGATTTTCATTTTGTTCTAATTTACTTTGATATTATATTCATAAAATCTTTTCAAAAGGGCAGTTCTAATGTGCACTAATCTAATATCATTTTTATGTTCTTCTAATCCAGTGGTTCTCAACCTTTTTTTCTGTTGAGGAACACATTTTAATATTTTAAAATTTGGCAGCCGCCTAAATATTTTAAATAATAATTTAGATTTAACAACAAATTTTTATTATCTAAATATTTTAAATAATAATTTAGATTTAACAATAAATTTTTATTAACTAAATCTAAATTATTATTTAATATATTTAACAACAAATTTTTTTAACATTTTAAATAATAATTTAGATTTAGATCGGAAGAGCGTCGTGTAGGGATTTAGATTTAACAGCAAATTTTGATTAACAGATTATTGTATTTATTCTTATTTATTACATTCAGACTATATTTATAGATCATGATTCAGATTACAGAAATACTCGTACACAGAATCTTTAAATGGCGGCCCTTATTACGTTATAACGCCACCTGCAGATTTTGTCTTTTTAAAAAAGAAACTTATAATTTCAATGTAATTTTTATTCCTTAATTTTTAAATTTTGAATAACAACAAAAAATTTTGTCATCATTCAAAATTTGCAACAACATTTGCATTACCCCTGGAATTTTTCTAACGATATCCTATTTATAGGAATCGGTACAGTAGTTCGACTGTAAAAGGGATATCCAGCCAATCATGTTTCACTCTTAATATATAAGCTTCATATAATTACATAAATACAATTCATTCTTAATTTTTCGCGGCACACCTTTGAAGGTTTGGTGGCACACTAGTGTGCCACAGCACAGTGGTTGAGAACCACTGTTCTAAATCTTTCATTTAAACATTGCTTTGTTACCTCAATATAGAACTCTTCTTTACCAAGTTCTTCATTATTGATTATTTGGTACACTCCTGTTTTTGCATTACTTTTTTTCTTTTTTCATTTCTCAATAAGCTAAAAGCAGTAGGTGATCTCTTACATATTAAACCTTTTCTTTGTTTTCTAATTGTCATATGATATGGTATTACAATACGTTGTTGTTCATTGTTGTTGTCTAGAGATCTCATTTTTTCAACTTGGAGGTTCCTTTTTGTGTCCATAACTTTTCTACTTTTGCTTGTAATGATCTTATGAAGGATTTAATGTATCCATGTTTCATTCCTTTTTTATTTATTATATCTATTTCTTCTCATCTTGCTTCTAACGTAAAACAATGAGTAATATTTCTTCTGAAGTATGCATTGAACACAGCTTTCTTAAACAAGATAATACGTAGATGGTCTAGTGATTCTATTATTCTAGTAGCAGTTGCTTTCTGATATACTTTTTGCTGTAAAAGGTTTTTTCTGCTTTTATTAACAATCAAGATAATGCCAGAAAACATATATAATGCTTGGCTATATGCTGTAAATAGAATTTAATCATTATATAAAGTTTTTACATATTTACTAATTTTACATTTTAATATAATGCAATATCATTTTTATATATTAAATTTGTAATTATTTTAAATCTATTGAACAATAACGTACTGAGTTTTGTTTTAGAATTCACAACATATTCTATGGTTTTGTCAGGCACTGAAATTGGATCTATCTGAAAGTACTTTGCCTATTAAAGTGTTTATTTTTTAAAATACTGCTGTTTTGTGCTTTGATGATAGACTATTGATTATATTAAGAATATAATCAAGTATAGTTTTATTATTGTACAATAGTGCTCCAGCTTGTAACTACCTTAGAGTGTTTTATTTTCATTATTCTTTATTGATACTTTGATTGATTCTTAACCTTGATCCATCAGTGTAAATGTGTATACCTTTTGTGTCACTAGGTAGTCCATATTGATAATTGCCAACAATTCTCTCTGCAGACTGTCCATTTATGCCTTTGTATTTTTTACCATATTTTTGGATATTCTTCAATAAATTCTTTAGACATTTCTGGAATATTTTCTTTATTTGTAGTATTCTGATCAATATTCATCATTATATTCATCAGTTCAAGCTGCCTAATTTTTAGATTTAAAGGGGTTATCACCTTTTTTTGTGACTCTTGTTCAATGATCATTTTTTCAAATAATTTATAAAAGAATATTTTATAAAGTGCTCTTTGAAATTTTTTTGGCTTTAAAAAGTATAAAGAATTTTTTATATTTAAACGAAAATTATTTGTTTTTTAACTCAATACAGTTAAGTCTATTCCGATATCTCATAGATTTAAACCATGATTTAACCCATCAAGTTATAAATAGACTCAATGTTTAAACCTGATTTAAACACAACCAAGTACCAAGCACCATCAATACAGCCAAGCACATAACAATCGAACTCTCCCTCCTGGTGGTTGAATTACAATAGTCTACTACACAGATAAATAAAATAACTGTTTATTAGCCAATTTTCTTCTTATTTTCTTAAAGTAATATATGAAAAATACTTTTTGTTTCAAAAGAAGTATGAATATTTATCCAAAGAATGATAATTGTAAAAATTGATTTTTACAATTTTTTTATAAATATTTCTGTAATTTGTATTTGCAACAATGATCATGCCATCTATATGCTAGATTCAGCAGTAATTTTAAATAAATTATTACATTTTACATATTTTATTTTATATTTTTAATTTGCCACAAAATATGGCTACAAATTTAAAAAGAAGAAAATACGATGAAGAAAACTAAAGATTTCAAGAAGTGTGGGAGGAAAAATTCGTTTCTGTTGAAAAAGGTAGAGCCTTGTCTTATTTGTGGTACAACAATCTCAAACTATAAAGCCAGTAATTTAGAATGACATTACAAAACAAATCATCCTCAATTTTCTATTCAATATCTGGAAAACTCACAAATTCGTGCAGTCAAAGTTGAAAAGTTAAAAAATACTTTATGAAAACAACAAAATATTTTGCCTTCATTAACTAATGAAGAAGAATGTGCAGTTGAGGAAGTTATTTAATTGTTTGGAATATTTCGCACCCAAGTATCCATATGGAAAAGGAGAGTTTATAAAGAAGAATTTAGAGGAAGTGGTTCAAATATTGGATCTGGATAATACAAAACTACACAAATTAATTTCAAATATTTTGTTATTGCATCATACAACAGAAGGTCATATTAGTGAAATAACTAAAAACATTGAATGGCAGTTGAAAAATACTTGCAAGATTATGTAGCATGGAGTTTAGCTATCGATGAATCAACTGATATACATGACATTCCACAATTATCGGACGAAAACAACTAATTGTTTACCAAGAAAAAAGATTTTGATAGATTAAGTGATTCAGTAGTATTATGTAAAGTAGAAAATATGCATTGTCCACTACTTGTTGATACGGGGTACAGAGTGACATTGATCTCAATAATTAGGAAATGTGATAGGCATCTCATTAGTAATGGTGAAGAGCCGGCTAAATTACAAGGAACCACTGGGCATCCACTTCGATACAGTGGTGTCTATAATTTAATGTTGAAACTGGATCCAAAGCGATTCACTCACCCATGTTACATAGTTGATATGGCTGCTACAAACCCTTATAAAGGTATATTAGGAAGAGACATTTTGCAAAAACTTGATGTAAATATATCATTTAAGGATAGGAAAATCAAATTTTCTAGAAGGAAAGAAGTGAAGTTTCGCAATTTATCGACTAATTCGTATCCTGTATATAATGTTGATCAGCAAGGAAGGTCGAGACAGAACATTGATGCACTGCACAACACAGTCAAAAGAACTCTGTGATATTCTCACAAGCCAATGCAGAAAAATAGTTCGCATCCAATTAAATTAATACATGGAAGTACTCTTCCATCAAGATCAGAAGTGATTGTAGCAGCAAAGGTGAACCTGTGAAAATTACAGCCTGTGACTATTGATGTAATAGAGCCTAAACTGAATCAAGAAGATATCTTAGGTGCATGTGTGTTAACAAAAGTCAATTGAGAGGAATAATTCCTGTTCGACTTATAAATTTGACTGAAGATCTCGTAAAGGTAAGGAAAAAACCAGTCAGTTGGGAAATTTGTCAGAGCAGTCAAAGAAACTGCTGCAGAAGCAAATTCTACTACTAGTCGCGTTAACACTAGATCTAAACAGAAAGATTTAACAACACAAGAATTCGAACAATTATTTAATTGGGAGGATATTAAGTGAGGAAGAAAAAGCAGCTTTATTACCTTTACTTTATAAATATAAACACGTTTTCACGAGTAACAATTCAGATTTAGGGCTGTGCATCTGGATAGAGCATGAGATTCAAACAGGCGATGCACCACCAATATATCAAGCTCCATATTATATTCCTTACACACAGAGGGAGAAATTGATGAAATTATAGGAGAACTTTTGGACAACGGTATAATTCAACCATCGAATTCACCTTGGTCAGCCCCAGCGCTGTTGGTGAAGAAAAAGGATGGGACACAGAGATTAGTTATTGACTATTGTAAATTGAATAAAAATCCCCTTATAGATTCCTATCCTTTACCACAAATACCTGAGACACTTAGCATGTTAGCCAATACAAATTATTACCAATGGCATGGAAGTACGCTTTAGCTAGCCACTAAAGGTAATTAGTAGTGGCACATTATTGTTATATGAACTGTTTATCGAGTATGGCAGCTGGCCGACTTTATAGGATGCATAATTTTGTTTTGATAATTTCACCCCCATTTTTGGTGCTGTTTTTGGTTTATTCTTATGTTTTATTTTTGTTTTGATGTGTATATTTATTATTTTTCATTCAAATTCGTACATTTAAATTTGAGATGTATTCTTAATATTAAGTTTTAAATCGAATAATTCTGTTTTTCTAAGAATGTAACTGTCATAACAATACGTTAACTGCAATTTGATATTAGAACAAATGTAATAATTCTAAATGCCTGATGATGGTGTATTAACACCGAAAACGTTTGCATTTTTTCGATGGTAAATAAATATAGTATAAGACTAACTGCGTTTAGTGCTGTTTGTTATTATTCTAAAATGAAGTTATAAGCAGTTTAAGTGGATATAATCTGCAATACAAATTACTTTTCCGTAATGGACACCATATCCGGATTTTGGGAGGTAGGAGTTAAAGAACGAGAAAAGACCTTTTAATTTAGGAACTGGTGTTGTATTTCTTTCAGAGAGGTACTGGTTGATTCTAATACGTGATAACGTCAATCAAATTGCATAGTTGCTCAGTTATTCTAATTTTCAATTCAAATTAAATTTCAATCCATTATTTTTTTTAGTTCCTTAAAATGAAAATATTACCAAATGACACAGAAATTAATATTTAATTGCAATCAATTAAAAAAATGATCCTTGGAAAAATATCAAAATTCCCAGGATTCAGGATTTATAAATTTTGCGATTTCCTGGGAGCCAGACACTAGTAATATCATAAACCACTGTGTTATAGTATACATATTAATGCTTTTGAAATGCTTCAACATGAATAGATAATTGATTCTTGGTGACTTTCTGGTCTCCAAAAATCAATTAAAAAATTTTTACATTGGAATTAATAGGAATTGAGTTTCCAATTTACTAACCTTCATTTAACAAACAGTTTATAAAGTCCCATTAACCTTCATAAACCGAAGGATATTTGTATTGAAGTCAAAACATATATTTTTACAGCTCTATAAGCAGGAGTATTAATATATCTTTATAACATTCAAATTTTATATTATACATTTTTATTCGGTTAATCCGAAGCACTTTCGGCTTATTCATAGCCCTCTTCTTTCAGTACAAACTTTAACTAGTTATAAAACATCAAATAGAGAATATAAGAACTAATTTAAATTAAGAAATTTAAGCTTATTGCTATAGAAACAAAAACATTAAAGTCTACAACCTGTATAACTATACAATAATTCAAAAATACATTGAAATAACATTAATATTAAACACAACATAAATATATTGCATTAGTGTAAAAAATTATCGTTGTTATGGATGACATCACTATTGAGGTATTACATTATGGTTGATTACCACTTTTGTTTTTTCTGGCACCATATCCATGCTGGACCAATCATATTAGGTTCTATGGCAGTGGTCTCCAAAGTAGGGTATGCGAGATGATACCTGGGGGTACAGTGAAAATAATTTTTATATATTATTTGTAGAGTCTACAAGCTGCTAGATTACTGAGTATTAAAATTAAATATCGAAATAAATTAAACTTGGAACCAGACCTTCGTATCGCAAAATAATGATAATTATTTATCTGCTGGAGAAATTCCTTTACCAAGATTATATTTCACAATGTCCTTCGTTTTCTTTTTGACTGGATGTGCATGGATTTATGTACTTCGAAGAAAAAAGTAGGAAGTATTTTTCTTTCTTGAAAATTTTTAGAATATGATTTTATTTTAATTATAGTATAACTCAATTATATATTTTTCACTTACTTTCATATATATTATAAAATAATCTGTTTAACTTATCAGCTAAAATGAATATACAAAATCATAATGTAAAATAGTAGCTTTGTATTTTTGTATACAGGAACATTGATGACAGCCAACATAATTCAACTTATAATGGCTACCATCAATAGTTTTGCAATAATGAATGCCATGCTAATCTATAATACATCTTTGATCATCTGTTTTGTTTCTTGAAATATATATAAAATGATGTTATGTGTAATATATATAAAAAAGTTTACCTTTAAAAAATGTTTAGTAGTGTTTCCATCAGCATTGTCAGCAGACCATTGGGTGTTACATGATAGAAACAAGTTTGTTTCATCTGAATTGTAATTGTTGTCTCCAGAAAATTGCTGAAATAATATGATTTACAAGTTGTTTACAAGTTGAATTTACAAGTTGTTTTTCTAGCTTTCTGCATTCTCAACATCAGAATTTTCTTTCTCACCATATGATCTCTTAAATTTAAACCCATATCTACATTTCCATCAGGATAACCAGCCATCCATAGCTTTAAATCAGTCATCTTTGCTAGTTCTTCTGCCTTCTTTTTTTTAACATTGATCCACTGACACACACTTCATTTGGTTATGGTAGAAAACTCTTGATTAAGAGTATCTTTTACCTCAGGATCTTTACCAGTATACCTTCATTTTAGTGAAGACCTCTGTTTTCCAATGCACATCATTTTTCTCTTAGTCCTCTCTGGTGGATTAAGTATGTAATGCATGTTTTTGAAATTCCAATAATGTCCAACAGTTGTTGACAACTCATTTTGGGAGGAAGACTTTTAATATAATGTAGTAAAGAAAGTTTTTGCATAAATATTTTTGTGGCATTTTAACTGCACACTTTTTTAACATAGGTATATGGTACTATTGTAAACCAAAACTGAAACATTCAATAACAGAAATAAGCAAAGGACACTGGGATAGAGGTTTGAGTTATTGTTCTGTATAATATGCCTACCAATTCAATTTGGAACAGTCACAGGAGCGTTTGTTTGAGTAGCAGAATTTTTACGCTTAAAATAGCAACACTGATTAGTAGAATTACTGAGAGATTGATGGGACTTCAGTGATAAACAATTTCTATAAAATCATACTGATTTATATTGTGTTGTTGTTTGAAAAGGAAGACTGGAAGTCCAATAGATTGGTTGGATAAACTGGACTTTTGATTTTCTCTGCACTGAAGCTCTTGAAAGCTCTGAATAAGCCAAACAAACTCAGTGTATTTTCTCTAATTTAGACTTGTTCTTCAGCATTTGTTCCTTATAGATGGCTGGTTAGATAAACTGATGGTTGAATTATTCAAAATTGACTATAATTTTAAAATTTTGATTATCTTTGAATTCTTGTGTTAATATAAAATGAAAAAACTCAGAAGTTTAGTTTGATTAAATTAAATACTCATTGAGAATCATTATTTTTTTTTATCAGTTTTAATATAATTATTATTATCAGTAATTATTTAATAAATGATATTTATTTTGACATACTGTACTATATTATTTTTCATATATTGTTCTTTTCTTACTATTTTTTTCTGTTTTCTGTTCTATCTATTTAATAAATTTATTGATTACCATTTAGTACATCGATACTACATATCTAAAAAAATTTGTGTGTATCAGAACTAACATTATCCACATCTGTTTGATTCAAAACTCATATTATCCAAAAGTTTGGAGCAAAACTCACATTCTCTAAGTTTCTCTCACATTTTCCACAAAAAATGAGTTAATAAATAATTTATTATTGTATAAAAAAACAAATAAAAGTTCTATATAATTTATCCAAATCTACACGTAAGAAATTTTTTCAACTTTACCACAAAGCATCAAAAGTGGAGAATGTAAATTTTGTTTCTATATCCTTCATGTTAACTGTGTAATTTTATACATTGGTTGCTAGAGCATTCTGCTATCACATTGCTTAACTCTTTGACTGTGCACCCTCCACACAGCAACAACTGCACCAATTAGTGGTAATTATCCATAACTTTATAAATTATTATATTGAATTCACCTTTTTGTCATATTGCAAATATCAGGTCATCCCATAAGTAATATCATTTTTTGTGTGTAAAGAAAACAAACAAAATTTATCTAAAACAGATATTTTAAACATCATAATAAGTGCCTCCAGTTCTTACAACCTTCTCCCACTGTTCAACAAATTTTTGAATACCAGATTTGAAGAAGACCATGGATTTTGATCTGAAAACTCAGACAGGGTTTGGTACACTTCCTTGACATTTCGGAGTTTTTTCCAGAAAGGTAGTGTTCAAGGCTGCAAAACAGATGGTAGTTGGATGGTGTAAGGTTGGGCATATGCTGGATGGGGAAGTTTTTCCCATTCAAACTCTACAACTTGACACAAGTCTTTTTGGCTGTATGTGGTTTCATACAGTCACCATGCCTTTATGATTAAGAGTGCCAGACATTTTTCCTGCAAGGCAGTGCATAGATAGCTGCTGACAGTAGACTTTCCTTGTAATGATTTGGTTCAATGGTAGAAGCTCATAATGGATTATGGCTTGCATATCCCACCAAATATTCACTAAAACCTTATGTGGAGCATGTCAAGATTTAGTCACTACTGCAGGCAGAATCTGTTTAGGAAGCCACTGATGCTTGTGCTTAAATGTAGTAGTACAGAATTCATTTTTCATCTCCTATAACCACTCTTTTCAAAAATGGCTCCTTTTCATGAGAGTTCAAAAAGGGCAAATGTCAACAGGCTGCTCCAGATTTTGTGGGTGAACGCATGAAGTATTCATTTACCCAGTTTTAACATACAATGAAGGTTCTGTAGATGGCTGTGAATAGTTGAATGGGATGAATGGATGATTGTAGTAAATTACTAGACTGTTGCCTCTGGATTCCTCTCAGCAGCAGCTCTTAGCACATCATTATCCAGCTCAACTGGTCTACATATTCATGAGGGCCTGTTCCAAATTGGAATTTCTAGAACTATCCTTGATACTTTTTGATATTCATGGCTCTGCCCATATATGATGATGATGATTTGTGTCACTACAGTTGCTGTATGTCCTTAGTTAAACTCATACAGCATTAATATGTCTTATGTGCTCTTCAGACACCCCCATTTCCAATAGACTTTAACAGCACAAGGAATGCATGTACAACTGTTGTTCTCTGCTTCACTTTACATGATGAGCATGCCATGCGATACATTTTATCATGCCCTTGGTCTACTTCATTGTTCTAATCTGCAGATTTAGCTTGCTGCATTGTACAATGTCAAATTTCTAGGATAAACTACCGACTAACTTAACCGGCCGAATTTGGGCGGGTTAAAATTTATTCTACATATTATCTAGCAAAACAATATGGCGGACTACAGTAGCTCTGAATCCGAAGTTGAAAATTATCTCAATTTAGATTATTTGGATTACATTTATTTTAATATAGAACGGATATTTCCGAGAAAGATACAGATTTACCATTTATAATAATGATGTTAACTTTCATGTGAGGTTTCATTTTAATAAAATCAACGATTTTATGGCTATTGTCAGAGAGGTAAAGGGAATATGCACTTTATAAATCAAAAGTCTGTTATTTTATTTTAAATTTATAAAGTAAATTGTTATTAACATATTAAATATACATATATGTGTGTGTATGTATATATATATTATAACTACATATGTTGATGTACAAGAGTAAATAATAAACCAGAAATACAGATCTATATTTTCAGATCTAGTTAGATCTATTATCGCAAAGTATTCGGGTATTGTGCTAGTGTATGCTTAATTATACATCATATACGATACACTTAATTCTGTTTTTACATG
Organism: Olivierus martensii; assembly: GCA_000484575.1. Classification (NCBI taxonomy): domain Eukaryota; kingdom Metazoa; phylum Arthropoda; class Arachnida; order Scorpiones; family Buthidae; genus Olivierus; species Olivierus martensii. The sequence goes on from AYEL01058239.1 coordinate 32,051, forward strand.
TTAGATATGTTCCCGAAAAATGTGTGTAAAAAATATACTATATATACTATATCTATGGTAAAAAATAGAAGATTGAACCAGACCAGAAATAATATAATAAATCCTATGAAAAATTATGTTAGAATCCTATTATTTTTATTTCATAAAGATTGCACATGTATAGAAAAAAGTATTATATAAAGTAAACATTTCATCCCGCCGTGTATCTAAGTTTTTAAAGGGAATTTTGTATACCTCGGCAGACTTGTTCCATTTTATAGGATCTTTACCATTTCGCAACAGATTAAAAATGGTGTTCCTTCTATTATATACTATTTTATTGTTAGTTATCCTCTCTAATTATCTTTTAAATTTCCTAAAGATTCTCTTATTTTCTACAGTATATGTCTTTCCTTTCACGTCATGTGTATTATTGTTGTTGTTGATGGTGTGTTTAGTGGTACTACGTACGACTTTTTCTCCATATCTTTAAGATGATGTTTCTGTTGTAACTGTGCAATTCCCCTAGTGAAGTACCCATTCTAGTTCTTCGTTAGCGGTATCCTGGTTGCTGCAATGTGTTATTATCCTTTGTAGCAGGGACCTAAATGCCACATTTTATAGTAAAAATATCATATTAGCAAAAAGTAGCATATTGGAATTTTATAGGTCAAAACATAGTGTGTGATTAGGTTTACATTGTTTTTCATTGAAAATGATGAAAAGGCTAATGGCAATTTATATTATTTAGAGGTGATGCTTTAACCCATTCATCAACTTGTACATGTCACAGAAGTGGAATAAAAAACAATAAAAAAAATTCAATCCTAAATTACTTAGTGCAGTATTGCAGAGCAGTTTTTTTTGCATTTATTGGCTGAAAAAATGTGCCTCTAATGATGGTTCCTAAATTTTTTGATTGCCAATATTTGTTTCTAAATTCTTTTTTAAACATAGAAAATGTGAATGGATTATATTAAGTAGATTATTTTTCATTGAATCTTATTGATTCTGCTTTCACAAAACTGGTAAGGAAGATATAATTATTAAATGAATGTTATATAGCTTATATACTTTCTCTTTCCTGTTGTTTAATGTATATTGTTTTTTAGCGTCTTATGTATATGTTTTTTCTTTCTTAATTTTTATTAAGAATATTAATAACACAAAACAAAGTTTCTTAAGTGGAATTAAAGAAAGTTATTTGTTTTTAATTAGTTTTGGAACATAACTTTTCTTTTTGTATTGGCTCCAGGTCTCATATAACACAGTTTCACACAACACGTGTTTTTCAGGAACCTATCTATTGTATTATAGGAGGGATACCTGTATTTGATTGTTACTCATTGGATTAGTTAGTTCCATATTGAAACAGATTGGTTCATAGTACCTGCTCTGAGAAAATACAGATATCTTCAGATGTGTCACTATAGAAGAGTTCTCTTTTTCCTGCTAAGAAACTTTGTTGGGGATGATCTTACTATATTCAATTGCTGTTGATTATATTACATTGCTGTTAATTATGATCACAACAAAATCTTTGGAAAATTTATTTGAATCGATCTAAGACGTTTCAATTGATTTTTATGTTAAGATTGAGCTATTTCAAGCTTCACTGTAATGAGAGAAGAATTTTACAAATCTTAATTTATAATTTTTTTATATGTTAAAAACTTATATTTCATATTATAAATTACTAAACAAAATTATTAACCAGAACTAAAACTTTTTATTTTAAATATTTTTGGCCTAATCTTAAGATCAACTTCAGTTATAAATGTAAAAAATAACTAAAAGTCTATCACTACAATAATGTATCATTGTATGAATTTCTAAACAAATTAAAGACACAGGTCTTTATCAAATGAAATCCTCATAACTTCGATTACAAAAGTTTATACCATTCTGTCAGTCATATTAATTGTATATGTTACAGGACAAACCCGAATTCAGGAAATACTAGAATTTTCTACAATTTGTATATGTTACAGGACAAACCCGAATTCAGGAAATACTAGAATTTCCTACAGGCAAACCCGAATTCAGGAAATACTAGAATTTCCTAGTCAAAACGAGAACGTCTAGTATTTCCTAGGCTGAACATTTTTTATTTAAAGTCTGGAATTTCTAGTTTTTCCTAGTCAAAACCCGAAATGGCAAGCAGTTAAAACAAAAGTCTTAATTTCTTAAGTATTCTTGCTCAGAATTCAATATTTTTCAGCAGATATTTCTTTCTTTAGAGAATATCTGCAAGGTTAAACAAATTTCATTGAGGAAATCTGCAATCAGCGCCAGATTAGCCAGATTGAAGAAGGCTGCAATCTGGCTAAATCCGCTTTAAATGCACAAAGCATTGTGCATCTAAATTATGTTCGCACAAAAAGAATAACATTTTGTGTAATTCTAAATGCCACAAAAGCTTGCTTTACAAAATAAGAGGTATTTGGTTCTGTTTTTTATTTTTGTATTAACAGTAATACCGTGAATACAAAAATTGTTGATTAGTTATTTAAAAACATGAATTGATTAAAAACACTATTATAATGAACATAATGCATATTTTTATTATTCGACAGGAAATAACAATTTTATTGTTATTTTCCCCTGTAGAGAAAATGAAATAAGACAAAATGAAAAATATCTAACTCTCATTCATTATTACATGGTTGAGTTTAAAGAATTGAAGTTGCCATTTTTTTATGGACAAATATTTTAATAATTTTATTATTTGAAGTTCAACATAAAAACGAAATAAGAAATTTTAAAAGTTGGAAAACACGAGGTATCTCTCATTTATTTTTGCAAAGTAGGCTCTCATGGCATTTAGAATTACACAAAATGTTATTCTTTTTGTACAAACATAATTAGATATAGAATGTTTTGTGCATTGAAAGCGGGTTTAATCCTGTGTACTTCCATTGGTGCAGGTTGCAGCCTTCCTCAATGAGATTTTTTTTTATCCTTGTGAACATTCTCTAAAGAAAGAAATTTCTGCTGGAAAATATCAAATTCTGAGCGAGAATACGTAAGAAATGAAGATTTTTGTTTTATTGCTTGCTATTTTGGGTTTTGACTAGGAAAAACTAGAAATTCCGGACTTTGAATAAGAAATGTTCGGCACATGGTTGAGTTTAAAGAATTGAAGTTGCCATTTTTTTATGGACAAATATTTTAATAATTTTATTATTTGAAGTTCAACATAAAAACGAAATAAGAAATTTTAAAAGTTGGAAAACACGAGGTATCTCTCATTTATTTTTGCAAAGTAGGCTCTCATGGCATTTAGAATTACACAAAATGTTATTCTTTTTGTACAAACATAATTAGATATAGCATAAGCACCAAATACCTATACTCGTCACTTAAAAAGTAGTTTGCTATTTTAATATATCTATCATTTACTTGATAAAGTAGAAGGTGACATCCATATTCTTCAGCTCTAGGAACTACTGGCACACGTAGTACATCTATTTCTTTGTCATTTGCTTTATTATTAATTTCTACAAAATTTTTATCCTTTCCATAAGATGATTCATAAACATCACTACTTTCTCCACCACTAGCAAAGCTAACTCCTTCCAGAGGAATCATATCAGACGATATAGAACCTATTACATTATCATGAGAAACCGCCATATTAATAAAATTATCCTTCATTATGCTGTACACTTTGTAACCATCACGACTCTTGGCAATATCTTTATGTCGATCTAAAAGCTCACTTCTATCTTTTACCATTGCATGGTAAGTCACATATAAACGTTCTTTATCTAGAATAGCAAACATATATTTCAGTTTTCTAACCTCTTCTTTATCCTTTCCCACTTGCATCAATCTACCTATCTTTTCATCTATTCTCTCCTTTGTTTCTCCTACTTCATCCGCTAATGCCTCTAATTCTGATCTCTCTTCTTTCATTATTGCATTTCTTGCCTTGCCTAATTCTTTTCTTAACTTTAATCTTGCCCTCAAATTTTTCTTCTCTTGTTTGGTTCATTTTTCCTAACTCTACTTTTGCGTCCAATAAATTTTGTATTGCAACCGACAAAAGCTCCTGTCTTTCATTTTCTACATCAAAATCTTCTGAATCTTTTCTCATTATTTCCTCTATTCCATCATCATTTGCCACTTTTCTTGCTCTAAATTCTTCTTGCTTTGCTTCTTCTTTTTTACAACTTAGCACCTCTAGCACGTCACATAATGTGATTTTTCCCCGATATAAAGAACACCATTCCTCTAGTTTTTCTTTTAATAGTTTGTCTATTGAGGAAGCTGTACCTAAGCATCTTTCTTTTGTTTTTGATGCTATATCTATTTTCATAACAAGCATTTCACAGTATCTGTCTACCTCCATTAAAAATTCTTCTTTTAATCCTATAAATCTATCCAATGCTATTTTAAATGTTTGTTTTTCTTCTCCCACCCTCATTTTCAATGCTATTTCATTTTCCCCTCTTTTCTCATTTTATAAATCCTCTTTTTTTTTTTTTTTTTTTTTTTCTTTCCCCTCTCTCTCCCCAAGAATTAATATGGGAAAGAAAACGTCTTTGATCATTTTTTCTCTTAAATATTTCTTTTTTTCGTTATTTTCAGTAGAGTTTTACTCGAAATTAATTTGGTTTTTATTAATTACTTATTTATAAAAATAAAAACAATGTGTGTGTAGTCAAATTCTTCATCTACTGCCCTTTTGTCCTGTCTCGAACATGCTTCACTATTAAGTATCATACTACGCTCTTTTGATAGCTATGGCCAATCTAACTCATAAAGTGCATTTTGCTCTCTGATTTTGTAAAATTATGCACAGCTTTTGCTACAAAATCAAACTCCTGCTCCATTTGCTCTAACATCATTTTCTTCTCTTCCCATATTTCTTCTAGAGTCTTTTCCAAAATCCTTCTTGCCTCCTCTCTACTCATAGTGATATCTACACTAAGAATAAACAAATCAATTTGTAGTGTTTCATTACCTTTTTTATTAGGGTCAATCAATGGAATAATAACACTATCATGCTTGTCAATTAACCAGAAACGGCTAACACCTTTCCCATCTAAATAATTTAAAACATCAAGAGTAAACTCTCCTCCATCCGCATTCAATGGTATTTTCAAAGACAGGATATTGTTTGGGGTATAGGTAATATTACTACAATCACTTAACAGGTCAGTTGCAGAAAATCCTATTACCCCTTTACCACCAATGTCAATTGATGAATGACTGATACTTGGTATTACGTAGAACTTATGATCACCATCCTTCTCACTTCTCACTTGAGTATTTCCGTAAACAATTACTTGCTTGCAATTATTAATATAATCTTCACCATACTCGGCAGCTGCACCATCAACTACAACGTTATCCTTTGAGCAATTTATTCTCTCCGACTTTCCTGCGCTACCAATCAAGTAATTAATCCCCTCTGTTGTTATATTAAATACCTTGCCATTTTCACTATCGTACTGAATATCACGCTCCAAATGACTAATGTTTATTACGTTAGTTGCATTACTACCACCAAAAATTTTACCACAAAACTCAGCTTATTAAGTTAAACACATTGACAGTATTGTTACCGCTATACACCTTTGCTGTTCCTTTGTAAATAACAAATTAATTTTTCCATTCACTACTCCCCTTTACTTCTCCAGAATTGACTAACTTTAAGTCAAAAATTATTTTACCACCAGTACCTTTTTCACAGTGCTTCTAGCCCTTCCTGCATGGGCTATTACTATTGCGTTTTCATAGTGAAACATACCTCTAGGATTAATGACAGTAGGCCGCATTCCTCCTGAAGTGCGACTACCAAGTATACAATCATAACCAAACTTTTTCTTTTTACTCGAGCACTCAGGCAAGCAAATATAACTGTACTTATCACCATTCCCAACACGATCATAAGCAAAACGAGAAAACTTATGAGCATAGTGCAATTTCGCCATATTAATTACTGCATGCGCTGCACTTGGAACAGAGACAACCTTCCTTATTAAAAGTACAGCAATACTGTGATGGCCTAGCTCACCACATTCCATTCGAAAACCTGTATCGGTTTCAATAAGATTACAAGGCACATAAGTTTCTTCTGTAGTCGTACTCCCCAGACCAGTTGCATAAGCAACCACAAAGTTGATGTTGTTATGTAATCTATCGATTGCTCGATAAGCCAGAAGATTCACCATTTCTTGCCTGTAAGTGATATATTGCATATCTGTAGGTAAAGGCTGAAGAGCAAGAACATGAAAGAATGTGCGAAATTCCTTGTCGACAGTTAGGTGGTATTTCTTTAACTCAGCTAGCACACTTGCAGTGCTGTAAATTTCTTGACCGACAACTTATTAAAAATCCAAAAAGAGTTGCAGATTCTGGAATTGAGAATGCAGTAAAAACTATACCAGACACAATCGATATACTAGAAAACGTAATTCTCGCAATAGCATCCCGCCACTCTTTAGAGCCTTTCTTTGCTTTAGAAAGACTAATTGCTGACATAACCAAGTCAACAACATCAAATGGATCAACAATTAATGCACTAACACTACAAAGAACATAATGTCATAGGAGCAAACTTTACTACACCATCTTCAATAAAATCTGAAAATGCAGAAAAGACCATTTCACCAGCACCTAGAGTGAATTCTATAATATCTCCTTGATGCATAGCATGGAAAGTACCATGAGCACCTCTAATAAGACTGATTCTACCTGCAGCATTAATTAACCTATCAGCTACTCCAGGTTTGCCTAAAATATCCCTTATTTTTCCTTCACCTATTTCCCCATCATTTATGTTTTCTTTAATTTTTCCTATATCTTTAATACTCGGATTTATTAAATCTAGATTTACACCTTGAACCCCCTCTATAAGTACTTTTTTAGTATTTTCATCTAAAGTTCCTCTTTTGGATATCTGATCAAAAGCCCTAGAAAGCTGATCATAAAGTTCAATGTTTTTTATTCTTTCTCTAATCTCATCACTATCAAATAATTCTTTAATTAGTTCCTCTTTAGTAGGCTTCCTTTCAGGAGAATTATTGTCATCTTGCGATGAGTAAATAATTCCAACTACTTTTTCAATAGGCAATCCCCCTTTATCATTAACCCTTACAATAAGGGAACTTGCATCCATAGCTCGTGTGTTAAAAATATAACCAATAATATAAATATCAAGGGAACTTCTACTTGGAGATACAAATATATAAGACAGTTACTAGCACAATATTTAAAGTGGAAAAAGGAACACAGAATTACTGTAGCGCTTTCAACTTTAATAAGTCATCGTCAGCTTCTAAAAATTTACAGGTTTTGGAACAAAAGAATACAAATTATAGAACATTATAAAATTCAAAATTGAAATTATAAGGAAGCATAGTTAATATGTCAGAGTACAACATTATATGAATAAATATATACCATTATTAAGTATACAAATATAGTTAAATAATAAATAAAATAACCATTCTTATTCGAGGTAAATCAATTTAGATTAATTTAGATTATTATAAATCTTTATTTTCTATTTATAATTTCAATTGAATATAAAAATTAATTTTTATATTTTCATTAAAATTATTATTTTTCTTACATTAGCAAATTCTAAATCAGATTAAATTAAAATATTGAACTTTAAAATATAATAATTGCTGCAAATATAAAAATATTTAATTTAAAAAGAAATTACTGTTCTAAAATACAGGTATACTTCGCTTTATGACTCTTCTTAATTATATTCCATATTTTTATTATTTTTATCTCAAAATGAAAATTATCTGAAAATAATATTTACTATAATTATAAAATGCATAAGTTAACATATAAACAAAGACAGCCGGAAACTATCTGAATTACTGAAGATTTGAAACCCGAAATCAAACTTGGTTCCTTCAAAGTGACGCATAAATGTTTTATAACAGCGGTTCTCATTCTACGGTACGAATACCACCGTGATAGATAGAATATTTCCAGGTGGTTCTCGAAATTATGTCATATTTAAAAATTATGCAGTATTTAATAGATACGCAAAAAAGAGGTAAGAGTATAAACAAAACCTTTGTCTATTAATTATAAAGTTTTTACCCAACAATGTCTGTTAATATTTCCAAATCTAAGTAAAAGCTCAAACTATTTCTCCTTTTATACAACTTATAATAATTTTAACCAAATTCTAAGAAAACTTTTCTTTAATTACATTGAAGTTACGTTCTCTCCCAATGCACGTGAAAATGTCATAGTTCCTATGACAGAAATTTTCGGTTTCATTGGCATTAAATTTTATTGTTTTTGTTACTGAATATATTTTCAAATTTAAAAGACAAAACTTGCTTTCCTGGATCTTACACATTCATTTTGTGAATGTGTATGATCCAGGAAACTCCCAGATCGACTCCCCTGTTTTGTAAGAGAAATTATAATTTATATTTTAATTATATTTTATTTGTGAAAGATTAAATATCAAATTTGTTAAATAGAAAGTAATTAACAAATTAATAAAAAGAGATAAGATTAGTTATAAGATCGCAGAAGGAACTCTGAACAAGTTCCGGATTAAACCCATGGGAACTTCCTTGTTAGAGGAGTAGAAATAAAAACAGAGAATTCCGGGTTGGGAGGGAAGATTTTTGGAAGAGATTATTCAGAGAGAAGAAAGCAATAGAACAGTTTTCTCTGAACCTACAACGAAAATGTAAGTTTTTGACGGGAGTTCATCTCCTCCTGTCAGTGGTAGCTGACGAGGTGAGAGACGATGACCAATGGCAACCACGACGATGAAGTTTACGACGAGAAAGATCATCGTAGTCGGTAGACTTCGTCGATGGACGATGACCGATAGACATAGCCGATGAACCAGAACTGTGTGTAAAGAATCACGTAAGAGGCGTAAGAGGTAATTGAAAAGAGCGCAACTCTCCGCGACAACGATGGCCGACGGAAATGATGGACGATGGTCGAAAACATCGGACAACTGACGAAGACAATCAGTTATATGTGCAAACTGTTTGAACTTGTGAACAATTGAACCTTTAGTGCTTAGTGCCAACTTTTGCATTACGGCAGCACGAATAAAACTAGGGGAGAGAAGAAAGGTCTTACCTGGTTAGCGGAACTCACACACACTCTCTCTCTAAGATTGTAACATTTAGGCTTAGATATATATCATTTATTATGAATTATTTGCTTTAATTTTTATATTGTTAAATAAATTTTTGCTATTGTTAAACATTGTATATCCGAGTCAATTTCCAAATCCTGGACCTCGGCGTCTCTTATCCACGTGCCTATGAATAAACACAGCTAAATCCTGAAATGATGATCTTTACAACCGCACCTCCCCCCGCGATTCTGACAAATGTTCCTTAATTTCTTCAAAAAATTTTTCATTTTTCTGCAGGTTGGTTGTATTTTGTTGATTCCGCATCAGTGGTGCTATTTTTTGTATTTAGTTCAGTTTATTTTCTACTTTTAACATGGACAAGTAGTTACAAAAAACAAGAGTTGATAAATCTACAGAGGATGATAATATATCTATGTTCTACTTCAAAGGATGTTACGAAGCTATTCGATCAACTAGATAGCCGCGTGGTAAAGCTGTAGCTTACTGCCCTGGAGGATACGGGTTCAAATCCGAGTCCTAATACTCCAGTTTTTCAGGTAGTATCCGGGCCAAGCCCTTTGAACTCTACCCTTCAATCATCTGATTAGTAATCATAGGTGTTGACCAGCTTATGATGGGCTTTTATAAGTTAATGCCACCAGATACAGAATATTGCATGAAAATATGGCGACTTAAAACTAACCTAACCTAACGAATCCATCCGAAACTCCGACGGATATTTTTTAAAGTGATTTGAAAATATCGCTGTTCGGAAGAACAATGGCACATCTGAAAATGTAATGATTTTCAGCTGATGTGAAACTAAATATTAATAAGCTATTCTTGTAATGAATAAATGTTAAAATATTTGATAGTTATGGAAGAAAAGCAAACTGCCATTATTACGTCATTGTTATATTGGAAGGGTTATGTGTTTCTGAAACTAGTACCACGCATAACTCAAACACTCCAAATTTTCATTTGCCTCATTGCTTCTCCACAACAGTCTGATATTTAGAAGAATATATTAAATATGGATTCACAGTGATGGAAGAAGGAAGTGAACCTCTATCACAGTACGTTATTTGCCTTGAACGTCTTTCAAACCGAAGCATGAAGCCCGCTTTTTTAAAATGCCACCTTAAAACAAAGCACTTGAATTTGGATAATAAACCAGGAGAATTCTTCATAATAAAAAATCGGAAATAAAAGTAAGTAAAGCAATTATGTCATTATTTTCTGGAAGTAAAAATTCTCCAGGCATCTTTTTTGTTAGCGATAAAATTACAAAGTGAGGGAAAGCAGGTACCATTAGTGAAGTGTCAGTTTTACCGACTGCAAAGGATATAATCAAATATATGTTAGGTATACATGTTCAAAAATTAGGCATAATATCTTCATCAAACCAGAGTACATCGTAGAATTAAAGTATGGCTTCAAATGTGAAACAAATATAATAAGTCAAGTAAAACAAAGCTAATTTTTTACTATACAATTGAATGAAAGAACAGATTTGACCAATTATGCTCAATTAATTGTTTACGTTTGATTTAATTAAAGAAGTTATGTGGGATCCAGGGGCTAGGGCTGCTGGAAAACGTCACTTCTCACCCGATCATAACTTAGCGAACCTGACAATTTTAATGTCGATATCGGGTGAGAGTGGCCTTTGTCCAGCCGGCGCCAAATACCACGATCTCCACTATCCCCCGAAATAATAATAAACACCTCGAATTCGGATTGTGCGGGAACTCTGATTTTGTGCAGGTGTTCGAGGAGTTGTCATGAAATAATGTGGTAAAGGTCTCGATGTCAACCTCCCGGGAGAAAGGCAGAGAACATGCTTATTTGTATTTCACCCGAAAAGACGGGGAATTGAAAAAATAGGACTGAGTCTGATTTTGTATTTGGAGGAGAACAGACGTTCTTCGTTTTACTAGTGATCGACCCAACGTTTCATATTCACGAACTTTGTGATTGAAAAACATCGTCACCAGGGCCGAAGATTCCCTTCTTCCCTCACTACCTTTGGATCCATCTAACATCGCAAGACCCGGGCAGACCATCCACTTTGGTATCTAGCCTGCAGAGACTGTTAATCGGATCATCAGTGAGATCCAGAGCCGGACACCACCGATAGAGGAACAACCGAGAGCCCGTCCGACCGTACAACGTGCAGAACTCCTGTAAACGAGGTATTTGTCCTCCGACGCATTCTTATCTTGTCAGTTAAACTGTGTAAACTCTCTCCTTAATAAAGGAAGATGTTTGTTTGTGCAAACGTTGTCTCCGAGTCCGTCTGTCTAGCATCTCGTTACTCGTCCTTATCTACGTCTCACGCCGCTCATAGGCCATTCGCCTGTCGAGAACCGCTCTTTTGGTAATTTGCCTCGTTACTCGTCCTTATCTACATCTCACGCCGCTCATAGGCCATTCGCCTGTCGAGAACCGCTCTTTTGGTAATTTGCGGGCTCTGCGGGCTGCGGGCTTCACAGTTATTTTATTTTGTGAATTACATTCCTCGAGGACTGAAGTAGATGAAATATTTTAAAAATTAATAATTTTATTAACGAAAACGGACTTGAATGGTATCGGCTTATATTCTCATGGTGTTCGAGCTATGACGATAAAATATGAAGGAGTGATAAGTAAACTTAAATCTTTAGCACTAATCTGTGCATTTACACACTAAATTATCCGATAAGAGGCATTGATTACAAAACGAATATCAGAGAAATATAAGGAGTAAGTTTTATTAAATCCAGAGCTCTGAACTCTCGGCTCTTTTCACTTTTATGTTCTGGAATAGGCTGTGATCATAAAAACCTACTTTTTCACACTGACTTGTGAGATAAGAGTGTTGTCACGAGATAAAATGTTGATTCAATTTATCGAACACCGTTTAGATTTTCAAATATTTCTCATGAAAATACAGCTTCGTCTTCGCAACCGATTTTCTGATGAGCTTTGGTTGACAAAATTAAGTTAGTTACATGATATTGCAATCGTATGAATGATTTAAATTTGATTTAAAAGAGCCTATTAAATCTCCTTTTGTGATAAATGACAAAATTAAGACTATTATTAAAAAGTTCATATGATTAAAAACGCGGTATCTAAAAAATGTTTGAAATATTTTCTGAATTTAAAACGTATTCTTGTTGAAAATGAAATTGAAGTCATTTTGAACTTATCAACGGTATTAAATGCTACTGCAAAATGCTGGTTCAAAGCTTTGAAGAATATTTCAATGGCAATTATTCTGAACACTTATGGACACAAAACCCTTTTTTAGAATCTCCAGTTGAGAACCTATCTCTAGAAGATCAAGAAACATTGATTGAACTTTCTTCCAATAGTAGTCTCAAGAATTTAGAAATACAGAATTGTGTGAATTTTGATTGAATAAGGAGAGTTAATATAGTTCTTTATTCACGAAAACGTTAAGTTTTTGCTTCCATTCACAGTTACATTTTTATGTGAAATTGGATTTTCTACAATCTTAGTTATAAAAATAAATATAGGATGAAATTAATGTTGACTCTAATCTTCATTTAAAATTAACCAAAATTGAATACGATATAAATATGTTCGTTTTGCAATTGCAGATTCGACCTTTTCAATAAATTTTATAATTTGATTTTTATTATTATTTGTTGATATAGAATAAATGAAATAAATTAAAACTAGATGCTTTTTATTTGTTCTTATTTTTGCCCATAATTCAAAGCGTCAGAGATACTACTTTGTAATTGATATATACAGTATATCAATGGTACTTGACGTATCATAGCCCTTATAGCAGGAGAGAAAAGATATTTGTTAAAAAAATTAAGTAGTTTTTTGCATTTTACATGAAATATTTTCTGGTCAGAAATACAAACTACCTATAAAGTGTTTCGTGACTTCACATATTGATTGGGTGATACGCGAATAAAAACGATTGAGAATCGCTGCTTTAAAACGTGGAAATCTCTCTCAGAGTATTTAGTCAAGCGCTATTGTGCACTTAATGAATGATAGGGTAAATATGTTTTTACTGTTTTATATGTAATAGCAAATGAAAAACGGCTGTAATTTTCTTTATAGAGAAATTCTCTTTACAGCATTGATCTGGAACATAACCTCCCTCAATAACGAGGTCTACCTGTTTATGAAAAACGATTTCCTTGATACGAAGGTTGCCATACGAAAAAATATTTAACCATTAATAATTTTATAATACTATAGATATATTAATAATTCAAAATTCTATAATTTTATTGATACTTGTAGATCTATAAAACAAATTTTTTTTCTTTAGCTAATTTTTTCGTCACATAAAAATAATTTCCATAATTTCAGATGAATACATGCAAAAGACAAACTGACATTCCTGGATTTCAGAGCCAATATTGCCAATAGCCTAAAACAATACAAAACATTCATGGTAATAGAAGAATCGGGAAGATTGATGTCTAAAGAAACCAGAAAAATAGAAACAATAAATATTGTGTAACATCAAATAATATAGAATGCTAATATGTGCAGATCTTGCCAATTCGCATACACTCATTTGAAAGCAGCCTAACCAGAGCCATCTAGCGATTAGAGTTGTTGAAAGTTTATGAGTTATTACTTCATTTTTAATTTTGCACACAAATTTACTTTTTTAACTAATCCAAAGAATTTTTTTAAATCTGATATTTTTATTTATTTATCCTACAGAATGTTAAGTGTTATGGAAAGTGAAATTACGATTGAAATGTGGTATTTAGCGAAATAAAAGCAAAAAAATGGCTAAAATTTATAGACATTATTTTTGCTTTTATTTCGCTAAATACTACATTTCAGTCTACCTTATACTTTATATAAATTTTTTGGGATTTTTAAAATAATTCTATGTAAAGAAATATTCATTATATTTGTAAGATATTAATAAATGTAGAGAAAGATTTTTGTCATTGTCACTAAATACTTGCTCTATCCGAAAGACTTATGATTTAGACTGGTTTTATACATAATTTATTTAATAAAAATAATAATAAATATTTTTTAGCTGTGCAAAATTTTTTTTAATTTGATATTTTTGGACTGTACATTATTTTTAAACTTTTTTGTTTTTATTTACATATGCCTTAATCAAAACATTAAAGTATTTATCTAAAAATAGGTTATAACAATTATTACACACATTGCCCATGTTTTCCTTAATATTACAGTTTGATATTAATTTAGTCTTGACATTTAATGCACTAATATTGAGATATCTGTCAATATTATTTTTAAAAGTTTCATTTATAATATCAGCTGCTCTCTTTGCCATTTCAGTAGGGAAAAGGAGCTTAGAAGAGTTACAATATTTTTTTAAATTCTATTTGAATATTTGTTACGTCATAATTATTATTTAATATACATAGCTCATCTCGACATTGCACATGCTACAAACCCATCCCAAGTATATATTCAGTATATCATAATGAATATATTCATTATAGTATTCAGCATTTTTTTCTGCCAGATTATATAGTGGATCGGGGGAAATCGGCATACTTAAGCTTTTTGACCCTAAAACTCATATTAGGAGGTTCTAACGGTATGTTCTTGTCATTGATTCTAGGTAAATAAATCATTAATACAAAAATTTAGATTCGGCATCTAACCCCGAAGCAAATACTGTCATCTTTCCTGTTGATCAGGGTAAGATTCAACTTTTAACCACGCGACTTATTATGGCTAAATTGGAATGATGTCAAAAGCAAAGTATTCTTTAAAGTATCTACTACACGTTAAGCCATGTTTTTCATCATCGTTCTTCTGTAAACGCCTTTTGAATGTGCTGTAAGGAATCTCATATTTGCGAAGCTCTGAAGCAATTCATACCTCCCGTTTTTATATGCTCAATTGCAAGTTTCAAAGACTCTTCGGACCAAAGACCTCTGCTAGAGGTTCTAACGTATGTTCTTGTCATTGATTCTAGGAAAATAAATCATTAATACAAAAATTTAGATTCGGCATCTAACCCCGAAGCAAATATTGTCATCTTTCCCATTGATCAGGGTAAGATTCAACTTTTAATCACGCGACTTAATATGGCTAAATTGGAATGATGTCAAAAGCAAAGTATTCTTTAAAGTATCTACTACACGTTAAATATACCAAATTCCACTATTCTAATATCATTGCGATCATTAATGTTACTTTAAAAACCGACTGTGCAATTTTTGGATGAAAATTTCAACACTTACCAGGAATTTTTTGCTTTTCAATGCGACAAATTGTTCGTCTGGTAGTGGCCATCTTTTATGTTATTGGTGTGCTTATAGAAGGTTATTATAAACTACTTTCGGTCGCCACCTGTTGAAATATTAACGAACTAGAGAAAAATACGCATCTCGCCCCGATAACCATCTTCCCTCGATCTACTCTAATTTACATCTGAGTATTCATTGTTGGCTGTTGTTGGAGCCATTCGAGCCACACCAACACAAACTGACTGCTTCAGAATATCATCTTTTTGCAATAGAAATGTGCTGGCATCGATCTCACTGTTGCTGTCAGATGATGGTTGCAGTAGTTGATTAATCATAACAGATCTTAAGTTGTACCGAAATTTTACACTATCTGGAGTTACATTGTTCCCACCTTTTATTTTCAATGCAATCTTGGGTTAATCTACGAGTAAATAAAAACTTGAAATTATAATTAATCCTAAGATCATCCCAGAGTAATTTTAAAGCATTAATGTTAGCTATCCATCCATTTGTGCATGTTGGATTAATATGACTTTTATTTAGGATCTTTAATTCACTTAATAATTTCTTCAATTCTTCTAATTTTTCTATGTGATTGGATTTCTCCGACAACGGTCGTCTAAATTGTTTATCTTTATATTTAGCAGAATTAAAGATATCGAAAAAGACATCAATCTTTTCAATAAAATCAGCAGTATATGATGCTTTAGCTGGCAAATTACTTAATGTTACATTACACAAAATTCCTGCACTTACGGAATGACTGAACACACGTGTTGCTAAACATACCCTCATTGGACTAAAAGGAGGTAATTCAATACATTTTTTTGTTAATTTTGGTGCTATTCTTGGTATTTGTTCAGAGTCAATTTTATGAAAGTTACAATGTCAGACCATGAATATGTTTTATCCTCGTGCTGAAAATCATATTTTTTTAAATTGTTGCGTAAACATTTCAATAAATGTGGTGTGTTATAAAAAAATAAATTTTTCTCCATTGGAAGAAATGTATGGTTCAGTAATTGTAACAGAAAG
>AYEL01058242.1:0-26183 GCA_000484575.1 Olivierus martensii
TGGGGAAATGTAACTTTTTGGTTTTTATTCTCGTTATTACATTGTATTGCTTATTTTCATATTGGTGCACGAAAATAGGGTATCCAAATGTACAAAGAGCAAATGGAAACAAAAAACGATAGTCTAAAGTAATTAATCTGGATACTGGGCCAATTTTCCAAAACGTGCGCCATCTCTCCCGGCTTTACCTTAAAGGAAATAATGTGAGATGAGGTATAGTGAAATAAAACAAAAATATTAAGTAATATAAGTGCACAAGTTGTTATTAAACAATTTGTGTACTTATATCACTTAGTATTTTTATTTTATTTCACTATATCTCCTCTCTCACATTTCAGAGATCAATCCTTGTTTGTTTAACAAAGGATAATTCTAAAACGAAACAACCTATCTTAATGCAGTAAAAAGCATTTTATAGCAAATTTGTTCCTAATTCTACTCTTGCCAGTTAGCCTGCATAAATAAACTTCAAAGCTTTTTTAACTTGCACGTACAGTCTTACTCCGTTTCGGGTTAAGTGCAGGGTATCTAACATTTCATACGATTTTGTATCAAATTTAAAATTTTCAAGGATGAATTATACGGTAATAGCTGCGCAATGGATTGTTAATGACCCTGTTAAATATTTATACGATAGGTTAAAATACTTGCGTTTAATGTCCAACTTTGCAAAAACCGCTCTGCACTTACCCCACTCCGCCTTATTACCTTTCTTTGCATGCATCGAAGAAGATATAAATTTATTATTTTATATTATTAGTATCGTATTATTAGTAGTCATCGTATGAAATATCTGAACGAATTCTATTAATTTATTTCCTCGTAGAAATAAAAAAATTTAATAAATAAGTACAGAAAGCATGTATATCTATGTATAAAGATACAGTGATACCTCGGTTCACGAACACAATCTGTTCCTTGACCCTGTTCGTGATCCGAAAAGTTCGTAATCCGAATCAATTTTTCCCATTGCAATTAATGTAAATCCAAATAATACGTTTTTTCCTAGAAAAAATTTTTAACATGTTATGGCTTTGTGTGGAAATAATACAGAAAGGAAATAAATATAACAGTAATATTAGAAGAAAGCATGTTTAACACCACCTTCACTAACACTTTTAACTTTTTTGGGAGCCATAATAAGGGATAAATTTAATTAAGTAAAGAAAAAAACTAAAATATCAACACTTGTTGGAACTTTACTGTACCCATATGAGCTGGGCGAACTGGATTGCTGCTGGGGGCGAGGCTGTGCTCAGGGTTTTGTGCGCTGCGAGTCACGTGCGCTCCATGCATTCCGTGCGTGTGTTCGTGAACCGAAGCATCGTTCGTAAAGCGAAGCAAAATTTGTTCGCAAATGGTGTTCGTAGACCGATTTGTTCGTGAACCGAAACGTTCGTGATCCGAGGTATCACTGTATTACTATCATTTATTCTGCAAACTTTTTACAAAATATAACTGCTAAAAATAAAAGATGTAATTCCGAATTAACTTCTATACAGTCATTCCTCATCTTAAGTCGTTAATTCGTTCCAAGACTCGCGACGTAAGTCGAATAAACTCTTTAAAAAAACGATCTAGACCTCCGATAAATAACTTGTAACGTCGGTAAAACCTTTTTTAAACTTCTAAACGATTCTATAAATTATTTTGCATATTTTAATCATTATTTTATTCATTTTTATATGGTCAACATACTCTTGTATGCAGTATAAAAAGTTAAACAAGAGTGAACTTCGGCGTAAAGAAGCAGCTTCTAGCAATATACAGGAAGTGACATCATCAGCATCGATACACCGACATACTTCGCGTTTTACGCTTTTGAGAACCAGTCTTTAGTAGACTTTTATTTTTTCTTGTTAAGAAAAAACCGACGTAAAGTCTGAAACGACGTAAGTCGAGGTATCACTATATAAATTTTAAACAATTCCATTATATAAAATTATTATTATTATTATTATTAACATTAGTTACATGATAGCAAAGTTATTTTCATTTAGAAAATGAATAAAAAAATATATAAAATATGGCTACAAGGATCTGTTAGATTGAATTTGGATTCTTTCCAAACTAGGATTTAGTTTATAGGCTCTAAATCTTACTAGTGACAAAATTCCGTCCTAGTTTTAAGTTATAAAGTTGCATATACATTCATTATAGTATATAACTATTTTTTCTTCCTTTCATTTAAATTATAAATTTTAAATTTAATGTGGCGAATCGTTATTATTTACTTGAAGAAATTTCCGATTTTTTTTTTTTCGCGATTCTAATAGAATTTTCGAAAATTACCAATTTAAATTCGAATGTGAACAAAGAAATGAAATGCAAAAACGTAATTTTATGTATATATATTTATTAATAATATTGAATATTAAAGTCCGGTAAAACAATTTTCTGCATGTCGTCGGTTATTGTCTATTCTAGGAGAAAAATTCATGAATATTTGATGTTATAAATATTTAAAACATGTCTCTTAGCTTTATGAAATAAACCTCTGGAGTCAGCTAACCTTATGCAATGCACCTGTAAGACTTCATACCGAAATTCATAGATGGAATTTTTGTGAGTATCTAAAGCAAATACAAAAAAAATTTAAATGGGGAAATTTAAATAATCGATATTATAAATCAGTTTGGAAGGATTTAAACTTTGATACAAATTTTCTACATCGATTCAGAAGAAAAATAAATTGATTCTGGATGAAATTTATTTATATAATTTTCTATAGAATAAATTGCAAAATATCGATCGGTCTTTTATAAATTAAATTCAGCAAGGATAATTAACGACAGTGACTGAGTTATCGACTCGGATGTTTCGCACGATTTGTTTCTGGAAAGTAAAAATTAACGATAAATAAATCAATTGGGCGTAGTAATATAATTTTATAAAGTTTCCAAATTTAAAATTCTTTTAATCTTATTGCCAAGACTATAAAATTCTTTATTAAAAAACCGCAAGTTTTTTTTATATTTAATAATATGTCGAAACACTCTCGCCGATAAATTAAAGTTATTATTAGTCAAATCTGGCTCTTGTTAACTCTGCCACACCTTTGGATGAATAATAAATATTTCATTTATAATTTTTAAAAGTCGTCAATTAATTATGCATTTAAAAAGTTTTATAATAATTATTTGACTTATAAAAAAAAAAACAACCGAAAAGTTCAAATTATTTATTCCTTTACATCATTTACACCCAAACTTATTACTAAAAACTTTCATTTCTGGACGTATTGTATGGATGAACAAAACGTTAAAATTTGTTCAGCAAATTTAAAAGTTTCTCCTGTTCGTTTTTACTTCAAAAATCTGTATAAAATAGTGTCAAATATTTTCTTTATGTAAACAGAAAATGTAATTAAAAGTAACTTAACTATTTTCAATTAAATTAGAAGGTGAATTGATGCAAATGAAATTTCTGTACTGTAAAAACTGAAGATGCTTGACATTCTTAACTCTCATAAATATCGAATGTTTTATGTTATGCTTAGTTGATCAAATCAGAATGTGATTATACTGATGGAAATTCCACAAGATAACTTAATTGCTCTCATTCCAACCTAGATGAGTATAGCACGAACACAGCTACTTTATACTAAAAGAACTATGTTAAGGTCGAATATAATTATATTTTTAAATGAAACATGTTATGCAGAATGAAGTTATAAATTTTATAATTTAAATAACTTTTAAGACCGCATTATAACTCGCAATCTTCGTTAACAAAACATTTTATAAATTAAACATTACTTAATTATAGCCATTCAAATCACACTATTTTCTACCAGAAAAATATGTTAATTTTTTGCTCTATTCACATTCGTATCGTGCACACTATGAACAAATTATTGGCATTTTTAAAATTAATAATAGTTTATTTAACTTATATTTATTCGATATTTATCGTTATATATTTGTTATAACGTTTATTTTATGCATGGTTTATGTAAGTCGAGCATCTGGTACACTGTTGTATATAGAATAACAAGATAAAATATGAGTATCTCTAACAGCTTTTGTACTATATCACACATAATAATAACGGTGAAACAAGGTGGATCTAACAGTTTATACAATATTAGATAGAATTACAAGGTTAAAACTTTGGCTGCTTCTGGCATTCTATAAATCATATGAACTGGCAACGGTAGAAAGTGGATGCTTACAAAAATTGTTCTATAAATCATAAAGAATAATAAAATAAAAATCGCTCTTAGCAGTTTTCTATATAATACATCGGAATATTCAGCATACATAATAGTTAAGAGTTAGAAAATAATTCATATAGAAAGTTTTATATACAGTATATTTATCACAGTGACTTAAAAATACAGGTGCTTTTAGCAGTACTTCAATATAGGCCCATGGCATAAAACAACGATAAAAAATGATGCTTTTAGCAGTTGTTCTATAAATCATATTGCGTAACAACATTAAATGTGGGTGATCTCAGCAGTCGTTCCAATAAATCATATAGAATTACAAGGGTAAAACAAGCATCGAACAGTTTTTCTTCTCTAGTGCTCAAATTTAATGTTTTCATGCAGCATTTCTCAAAATATGGCACTAGTGATATACGATATGATTTTACATAGTACGCGAAGGTAAATAAATTAAAAAATATATATTATAAAAAGTTTTTAAAGTTCATACAATATATCTATCTATCAGCACTTGAATTTTCATAATTGTCTTTCGTTGTAGTATACACAGTATATATATAGATATATATGTAAACTAAAGATGGTACAATGATAATGAATAGCAAAAGTTCCAAGGATGATACAACCATATAGTAAAAATCCTAAAGATGATTTTTAGCTTGAGAAATGCTTTTAAAGGATTGTGTTGTCAAGTCACTGTGATTATCCATAAAATATTCCAAACGTGACCATTATTTTGTAATCATTAAAAAGTATAATTAAAATACATATATCATCAATGGCATGTAATCTTTATCGAATTTGATAAAATGCATTAATTAGTTCAAGATATATTAAAGGACTACTATCTCAGAAGTTAGAATGTACGGTAATTTTAAATGGTCGAAACGGCCGGGTTAAAAGATAAAATATTGAGATAAACATCTGACAGTAGATTATTCATTGAAATTTTCACTGAAATCTGCTAATTATTCCAAAGTTTTGTTAAATGAGGAATACGAATAGCATCCAGCAAACAGCATGGCGATCTTGGAAAATAGGCTAAAAAAATGGTTATTTTATTCATTTCAAAGTTTTGTTAAATGAGGAATACGAACAGCATCCAGCAAACAGCATGGCGATCTTGGAAAATAGGCTAAAAAATGGGTTATTTTATCAGTTATTTATTATAATATGATTTATGTTATTGAAGAATTATTTTTATATATTTATATAGAAATTATGTTTTACAGATATATCCTGAAATCAGGCATATTTCGATACGCCTAAGCAAATCTATAAAAATAATAAATAAATTTAAAAATTAAGGCATTGAAATATTAAAATTTATCTTGATAATTCTAGTATTAAAACATATGTAACTGTTAATTTTTTATGCACAAAGCATGTCAAACAAACTTAAAATGTAATAGTTCAAGAATTAATCAGAGGAATGAATTTAAGTTAGGAAGATTAATTTAAATAATGTTTGTTTAATCAACATAATAAACTGGTAGCAAAAATTAGTTGTAATATCTAAGCTTTAAATTGGAATATACCTTAGAGATATTGTATATGGAACAGTAGAAGAGACAGTACCAAATAAATATTCTTCTGAAACAATAATAAGATTTTTCAACAAAGAAGAGATTGCAATTTCAAAAGCAAAGAAACCTTAGATTTTTTTGCTAACTAAATATAATGCAATATTTATAAGTTTATAAAGTAAATGCTTTTTTAATTGTCATTATCTCTTCTTCTTGTTTTATATAATTATAAAATTATAATATTTCGATGTCATAATTTTTTTAAACTTCGATATTTTAACATCCGATTTATTAAGTTTATTGAAATAAATTATTTAAAAAAAAAATTAATATTCGTAATATAAATAATACATTCTCTGCATATCAATTGTTGAATGATTGCATTTTAAATTTGCTTAATATTTAAAACAAGTCAAAAAATAACTTCATTTTGCTCTTCTCTCAGAAATCATTACTGTATATAAGGCGAAGTATTTTGCCAGAATGGATAATTTCATTTTTTTAATTTATCGTGCGTTTCCTATGGGCCATGATTATTGCCCAGTGTTGTTTAATACTCAAATGCATACCATGAACTCTTTTTTTTTTCTTATGTTTGCTAAATTTTTTGAGAAATTTCTTCCGGAATACATTCTCGTCTAATATAAAAATCCATAAAGCAGTTACATATAAAATTTATAATTATAAAACAAAATCTGCAGAGCGAAACTTCATAAGTAAATATTGAATGAATAAATACGTAGCAGGTGATCTATTTGATAATCCCATGTAATTACGAAAGAAAAACAATACATTATTTTAGTTTTAGTTTATTTTATTGAATATAATTCTTAAAATTACAGAAATAATCCCTTAATATAGTAAAACAAAGAATAACAAATTATAATTTCCCGTTACGCCCTACAAAATTTTATAAATCCAAAGAATGATACTAACAAAAGTAGAAATGAATATTTTATTAGATAAAGAAGTATTTTGTATTCATCTACAGTCTGCTAAATATTATTGAGTTCAGTATTAAATATACCCACGAATGTTTACTTAGACAGATCACACATTTGAGTTCTCGTTATGATTTGCATAATCATACTTAATCCTTTGTGATATTTCTAGACAAAAAATAACATATTCTATTATTTTTCTCAAGAATGTTCAGATTTTCCTGAAATTTATCTGCATATAGCAATTTTCTTAGGTATATCCTGATATACCTAGATTTCAGATTATGCCTGTAACATACATATCAGTGTTTCTCAAACGTAACTTCTCAGCAGATCCATTTTTAAGGGAAAATACAAACCTGAAATGATATACAATAAGTGCAATAAATATATATGCATTAGTTCGCATATCTATATATATATATTTTATAAGTTTATTATTGAAATAACTTTTTATTTTTTGCATATTTGTACCGATATACCTAGATTTCGGATTATGCCTGTAACATACTGTACATATCAGTTTTTCTCAAACGTAACTTCTCAGCAGATCCATTTTTAAGGGAAAATACAAACCTGAAATGATATACAGTAAGTGCAATAAATATATATGCATTAGTTCACATATCTATATATATATTTTATAAGTTTATTATTGAAATAACTTTTTATTTTTTGCATATTTGTAGAAAATTCGGGACTTAGTGGGTCCGCGAACTGCGCTTTGAAAAATGTTGCTCTATATAAAAATATTCTCTATATCTCTTATGATAAACATTTTAAAAGTTATTCATAATTAATGAATTGTAAAGGCTCTAGAAATGAGAATTTTCCGTCTTTATGGACTTTGGATGACAAAATATGAATCAGGATAGTTAGTTGAATATCAGAAATATGAGAAAAAATTTTTTTGGTCTTCAACAAAGTGTCATGACTTAAATTCGTCCATAAAGACCGAAAATTGTCGTTTCTACAGGCTTTACAACTCGTTAACTGTATGGATTTCTATTAGATAAATTTTTATAAAATATAATTGATTAATAAAATCATTATTAAATTGTGTATGATACGGATGCATAAAAGTTCGAAATTTTGTTAAAATTAAAATCAGTTTTAAATACGTTCCGTAAATCCGCAGGAATTATTTTCGAATTTATAAATCAACTGGAATCAATTTAAAAATTACTTTTCGTGACAAACGAGCGCATTATCTAATCAACTTTTTTTTTTGTTAATATAAATATTTAGAAAATTCTGTACATAAAACAAAAGCCGGTCGAAGTGGACGAAGATAGCGGAGTTAATTGGCGCATGCGCGGGCGCTTTACCACCTAGCGAATACCTTAAACCAGTAGTTGAGTGTGCGCAACCGTCAAAATCGGTCGGAAGGCAGACAATCCGAAATCCTTACTATGGTTGGAATGGTGGCAATGTGACTGAACGGTGTAATCTGTTAGATGACTGCAGACAGATTGACCACTATGATCAGAGAGGAGGCTATACACACACGCCCGAAATCCGTCCGTTCATCGTCAGCTAAAACAAGAGTACCTCCAGCTGTTGTAATCACCGACGACTCAGATACTCCCGTTCCCGTTACCGATATAGCGTGTAGTCTGTCCGATTCCATAACCTCTCACAACGTAAAATGCGACGGCAATTCGTCGAATAAAACTCAAACACTCGGTGACAACGACAATAAACCGAACGGCGTGTGTGCCATTCGTACAAGCGGAGGATTAAGTTTAGACGTCGATGTCGTGACACAAAGTTCACCAGCTGCCGAACTGTTAGGCGAATCCAACCAATCTACAAATCAAGGTAAGAACGGTTTCTTATATAATCTAGTTCAGATAACAACAATAATATACATTTATATAATAACACAACTGTAGTTTTTTTTTATATGTACGTAATTTAACTCGATATATTTTTATTCCATCGATTTATCAATAAGTAGAATCGATACTGTAGGTAATGAGTTCGAGGTACACATCGATTTGATTAGTAGAACAAGTTCAGGATCGGTAATGATGAGTGACAGGTGACATAGTAACAAATGTCAAAATGCGCTCTTTCGTACTTGGCCGAAATTCGTTACAGTCATAATTATTATTTTTTTTTTCTAAATTTATATAAACTATTCTACATAAAAATTATTTTAGTTTTATGAATGCTAATTTATGTGGAATAATTATAAATCTTAATGTGTGTGCCTAAATTTATATAAACTATTCTACATTAAAAATTACTTTATTTTAGTTTTATGAATGCTAATTTATGTGGAATAATTATAAATCTTAATGTGTGTGCATTGCATATGATGTTATCGATGCGATTACTGTTTAAATTCTATTATTTTTCTGCTATATTTATGTATAGGATTGATTAATGTGGAAGGTTAACTAGTTAAAATTACCTAATTTTATATACGGCATAGCATTCATTAATGCGCAAGATTAAAGGGGGCATTATGTTAAAATTACGTACAACCGAAGATAAGATTTTACTTTATCTGCTCACATATGATAGTAAAATTATTGAGTGATATACGTCGAATGTTTCCGATCGAACGCTCAAGCACATTAATTACTCTGCTCATAATTACGTACCTCAACCGTTTTAACAGAATCAGTAAAAGCTATATAAACAGTAACAATCAAATACCAATATTGTATTACGGCAGGTAATGTAAAATCCTGGCAAATTTTCTCATTTTTTTTCTTCTTTTAACGACTGGGAAAAATTTGTTATAAATTTTAAATATCGTCAAACTTAGGTTTTAAGAACTCAAGAAAATTTTCGGCAATAAATAGAATTATTCTTTAGTTTATTTATAATTTTACGTATTATGGTTAATAAAAAAAAATAAGCATCTTGTGCGAGATGAGATTGATATTGCATACGTGTTATTACTTTAAATAATTAAATAAAGTTATACCGAAATAGTTTTATCTTTTAGATGATATAATTTTTAAAATATTAATAAGCATGTTAAAAAATTGATAAAGAACGAAAAGTTATAAAACTTGCCAGAAAACTGTATTTACAAAAAAAAAATTGTACTGTAAAAATCGTACGTTGGAGTGAATATATTAAGTTTATATTTATCTATTTTCTGATTTAATTGGTCTATAAATTTGCGTACATTGGAGAAAGAAAGAGATAGAGATAGAATCTGCATCCTATAATTTGTTTACATTTAAAATGCCACAAGATCGATACCAACTACGAGTATAGAAGCTGTCAAAACCAAATGTGGTCGAAACACGATTCGACCCTTCGGGACGATAATGGAACGATTTCTAGGTCAAAAACTATTAAAAAAAATCTGATATTTCACTACGCTTCTTAATGAAATATCCGATTTATATAGATTTATAATGGAAAAAATAACAAGAAAAGAAAGAAATAGGTTGCAAGTTTGGCAAGGGTAGTTTGAACATCTTCCAATCTTTTCGTATGTGTTTAGATCGATACGTTAAGAATCGGTAACGACGTTCTGACATGCTATTATCAACAGTTTTTTTTTTTGTACATAATTCGAACTGTCGATAGCTTAAATAGTTGGCGTAGAAAGCGATGATGCAATGCAATGCAATCCTATCGGTTTTAATAATGGCAGCGACGTAAAAGTTGTGTTGCGAGTTGTGCCGCATATACAAATTAATCGATTTTTTAGGAAATCGATTCAAAAAATTAATTATATATATATATATATATATTTTATATAAGTAATTGCTAATTTATTCTGTTTTAATGCATTTATCCTGCAACTCATTGTCGTTAGCCAGATGGTTTGTTAGTCTGGCTAACATCCAATTCATAAATAAACAGCAAACGTAATAATTAAACATCTCAAAACATTATTTAAAAAATTCGAAAATTGTTATCCAATTGTTCTTTTAACAATTGATAAATATTATAATTGTAGTCGTTCATTTACCTTATTTTTATGCATATAAAAAAAGCATATATGTTTAATTCAGTTATATTCTCCGAGATTTTAAAGTTATACCCGAACTATGAGCAGCTTAGGGATTATATATTATATTCAGGATACTACGTTATATTCAACATACTACTTTGTTCATTCCTTATCTGTAGAGTTACTTACCCAGAGACGAAAAAAATAACGTTCATCAATAAAGAAGGAAGCAATTTATCTGGATATTTTTCTGATCAATTAAACCTGTTTCTGACAAATAAATATTGAATCATAATCACGTTAGAGAAACCCCATTATGATGTTTAATGACCCACTTTACTGTAATGGAATTTCCTGCACTGATGATGGTTAAGTTTACTTTGAGAAAAACGCCTTACGTGATCGCTGTTGTTTTTCTGCTCTATGATTGTTATTCTCTACTTATGAAAATTTATCGAAAATACAATGAAATTTTTAAAAAAAGTGTTAATTTTTTTCCTCGCAAATCTAAGATATCGTTAATACTCTATGTCTGCTGATATTCGTTTGTTTCTACTTATTAATCGTGCGTACGAAACATTAATTTTTATATTGGTGATGAGAAGTATTTCACAAATCGTATGATTAAGTAGTTTTCCGTTATAATCTATAAAAAAAAGTAAAAAAAATCATCAAACTTTGCAAAAACAGTTATGTTCAATATATATAATGTATACAGTGCTGTCAATAAGTTATAAATTTTATAAATCTTTAGTATTATTCATGTTTTTTAATAATTTTTAAATCTTTTTTTTAAAAGAATATTAAAGAAAAAATATTTAAACAAAGTGATGAAGAATAGTCAACGTGTTTTTTAAATTTCAAAGAAAATGCTCAACCTTCATTTTTATTAAATACCAATATAAGCAGTCTTTATATAGACTCCATCTTTATATTATTCCACTTCGTAAACTGAAAAAAAAGAGTTATTTTTATCAAAAGTTATGAAAAAATTCGAGTTATTATTCGGTTAGAATGCAAGCGCAAATTTATAACGTTTCGCATCTCACACAAATCCCATCCAAAATCAGATTATTAGGCGGATACAAGATTTAATCATGTTTACTTTGATCGGGTTGTTAATTGTTTTAACTCGAATTTTTCGAAATTAACTTATTCAACATCGAAATAAAATTAGTATTTAATACAGTATTTATATTATTTAAACGAAACACAATCGTATTAAGTTGGATTTTTGGAAAATTATTGGAAATCCAATTTTGTTGCAGTTGTTACGAAATACTAGTTTGCATCTAGGAGAAGATAATTATAAGCTTTTTTTTTTTTTTTTCTTTCTTTAACTATTTCGTGTTTCGCTAAATAAAAAGTACAAGGTATTTCATTAAAAATAGGACATTACCAAATGAATAATGACATAAATATTATTCGGATAACGCCCATCTTCGTGCTAACATAAAGTTCAACCACGAAAATAACCATAATAATAAATAAAACAAAGATTCTATAAACATGTTATTATTAGAGATTCTTATAAGTTTATTTTGTCGTGCAAGCATTCTTTAGTAGTTAAAATGTTATTATTTTTTTTTTTTTAAAGAAATTTAAAATCTTTTGTCGTTAAAATTAAAATAAGTGAAACAAGTAATGAGAATTTTTTTTTTTTATTTAGAAAAATGAAGGCATACAAATGCCAACGCGAATATTTACTTTTTACAATAATTTTCTCAAAAATTTCAATTTTCTACTGATTTTTCTTATTAGTTTGTTACATTAAAAAAAATTTAATAAACTAAAAAATGGAATTTTTTACATTTCTATCACCGTTTCAATTTTTTTTTTCTTTGCTTATCAGTGAAGGATATAAAAATATACAGATTTTAATTATTTTTCGATTAAAGTGAGATTGTTTTCGAAGAACTTTTGCTATATAAAAAAAAAAACACACCGTAATTTATTATTATATTTTTCGTTGCTCTTTAGGAAAAAATGGAGAGATTGTTCTTTCCTTTAATAGAAACACTTCATTTTGGAAGATTTATATGGCACTCGCAGCTGTCTCATAAAGACTTCCATTTCCTGTTCAATACAACAATTTGTTCTTATGTGGTATTTATTTGTTCGATAAAAATATATGAATTAGTTATCAAAAGATAAGTTGATTTACTCGATACTAAACAAAGTAACATCCACGCCATGTTAACTGTATATTTATAAGCCATGATGATGTATCTTTAATTCTTGCCATAATCTTGTTTAATATGCTTAACACAGAATGATATTTTTAAGCATATTTCGAAGAATTTTAGAATTATATAACTGGAAATTTAAAATATGTAAAAAATTATGCAATTTAAGCTCGTAAAATCATTTAATTCACTAGATAATCAACTAACTACAAAGGAAATAGTTGAGTGTTATGCACGAATTTATTTCTTAATTTACATATGTAGTATATATATATATATTATATATATTATCGATTTATTTATTCTATATAATCTGTAGTTTGCTGTAGAGTGTGTGTATATATATATAATGGCATAATTATTAACGAAGAACGTTTTCTTTGTCATTCTATTTTTATCACGCAATTTTCTTTATAGGTCACTCACAGAATAAACAAATTCGTAATAAAGTTAAAAATGTAGCGTAAACAGTTTAAACTAACTCGGAATTTTTAATATTTTTGGAGTTATCTTACACGGAATCGCCTTTTCAACTAAAAAAAAAGAAAAATTTGCTAGCAAAATTTAATGCCGTTTCTATATTTAATAGTCGATTTTAAAAATCACAGTATCGAATCCATTCAACGTTATCAAAAAAGATCATCATCGTATGAAACTCGTTACTATTTTTTTTTTAATTTTTTTTTTCTACAAGATCCTTATCATTCGCTGAAGTTCCATTACAATGGCTGATAATAGAAAAATTCGATTTGTTTCTAGAGAAAATTGAATTATTTCTGTCTCTCTTTTTTCCCGTCGGAAAACCGAGAAAAGATTTGAATTTTATTTAGAGTTCTGTTTTTGTTTGGAACTCTGAAGATAATTCGAAAATTCTAATGGATTAATATCAATCCAAAAACGATATTCGGAATCAAAATGCATTTTTTCTTGCATTACTGTCAGTAAAAAAAAAAAAAAATTAATATGGATGAAAATCACTCGTAACGATTCTGTTTACGTTTGCTATCGTTATGCAATTAATCCGTCTTGCATCTTTATTCTGTATCGATTTATTTGTATCAGTTAATAAACGTTAATCCCATTAATTAAATTACTTCCTAGGTGTTATCATTATGTGCATTAATTGAAATTTGGTTTCATATCTTATCTCAAAGCTGCATCAATCAATGAAACTGAGAGAGATTTTTATCTGTCGTTTAATGTCGATCGAATTTTAAAGTATAAATTAATTTATAACATAAAAATTATTATCTGAAGATGATTATAATCGATTAATTATCACAAATAAAGCTTCCGTCTCCTCGTTATCATTAGAAGAAATTTTATGCATTTTTATATTGTTATGAATTTACAGTAACATAAATTCTGTTTTAGCTTTGTTCAAAGTAAAGTATAATAAACTATGTATATGGGATATAAAACTGAATAATAAAACAAGGTTTGGTTTAAGTAAATAAATTTTTTTATATATATATTGTTTATATAAAAAGAATAAATCTCGTTTATCCGATTGTCAGTTATCCAATACTCTAGGTCATCCAATAGACTCTAGTTTAAACGAAAGCAGACTGTTTTTTTGACAATTTTTTTTATTAATATCGATAAATTATTTTGTTTTCCGTTTGGAAATTCGAAAAATTTCTCTTATCTCTCGGTATTAATTTAAATAATGCATATAGATTAATATGCATCACATAAAAAAAATTAAGAGAGCGCTAGGAATAACGTTAAGACATCCAACTTTTTTATTAGTACAAAAATAGTAAAAAAAAATATGTTAAATAAAATGAAAATTTACTGATTTTTCTTTTCTTTCGAAGTCAAATTTCTCATCCACTTAACTTTGATTGATATATCTTAAAAAATATGGTTTGAATTCGTTGATTATTTTATACCTTTTATAACCTTTCTGCAAAGTTTTAATAAATAAATTTTATGTGCTTAACATTATTCTATCATTTATATTTATTTTTGATTATAATATTATTATTATTTTAATTTATTTTCGTCGTATGATAAAAGAATTGCGATAAGACACATTCGTTTTCTCCGGATATCTCGATCATAGCTTTCACTGTAACTAAAAGAAAAAAAAAGAATTTGAAAATGCTATAAATTTTATCGAACGAAAACGTTCTGGAAACCATCTGTTACTCAAAAATAACTATTACTGAAACTATTGTAAACGTATCTGCTTTCGGAAGCTCTCAAAATGAATAGAAATTATTCGCAACGTTATTCACTGAAATAAAAAAAAATTGCATCTAGAAAAATCGATATAAGTGTACGAATTTTATTTGTATCAATTCTAACGTGTTTATTTATCATTTTCTGTTATGTTCGGCACGAGTAGTAAATCTGATATTATAAAAATAAAAATTAGATAACTTTTCCTTTAAATAATAATAATAATCTCTCTAGTACAATTACTGTTCGAAGTGTGCATGTTATTATATTTACGGATGCAGCATTTCGATCTGCTTCTAACGGAACAGACTGTACTATTCCTAAACATGGGTAGGTTCTATAGAAGAAGGAAAATTAAGATGATATTTCATATCATATTTTCCATGTAAAAAAAATATCTAACTATGCACAAGAGAATTTTTGAAAGATGATGTAAGCACTCTAAAAAATGCAAAGATTGATAGTGATAAGTGGGAAATATAGCGAATTTTTAATTAAATGAACACTTCAAGGAACCAATTTTTTTATTTGATGAGATATGTTTGAATGGCAGGTCCTCCAGATAAGAAAATTGACAGAACAACTGCATAGATGAGCAGATTTTTTTTTCTTTAACATGTTTACTGTTCGCAACAATAAAATGATGTTACTTTGATCACAGAAAAATTAAAGAATATTTTTAAAATTAAAAAATGCCGAACGAATGCATACCGAGATCGTCTCACGTCCTAAGAACGAACATCAAGAGCAATTTAGATAATACTGATGTTGGATACTAGATTGCAGCTAGTTTTGTTTCTAAATAAGGAAAGGAATAATCTTAGCATTCGAAAATAAGGTTACGGGCCAACATCGTCGCTAGAACATCAAAATCGATACCAAGACATTTGTTAAAATCGCAGTACAGTACTAATGGAAAGAAAATGCGGAATTTCATAGTTTGACGCAATATGCAAAAAAAAAAAAGCATTTATTTTAATTAAAGAATGCCATTAAGGGGTAGGGATTAAATTTATATATATATCACTTAAAATGAAGACATAAACTGTAATTACGAAAGAAAATTTTAAAAGCACCAATTATTCTCTAAAGCTCCATTAATCCTTCATGAAGCTTTCTAATATATCTTCTTTATTATTTTATATATAAAGAGACTTTCGCTTCACTTCTGGGGCATTTTATGTGTTTCTCCAATGCATGTTTTATGGTAAATAAATAATTTTCGTGGTTCTCCTTGTAGGGTTATATATATTTATATATTGAATTAATATTTAAACAACCGAAATTCGAATAAGTTTCAAAATTATAGAATTATTTTTTGTTATTTATTATGATTTCTTTTTAATTTAAAAATATTAAATGCTGCTGTAGTAATATATATATCATTAGTCATGGTAACTATAACGATGGCTGACCTCTTACTTACTGTCAGGTAATTTGTCAAACTGTTTTCTGAATAAGCGTCGCGTAGAAATGATTGATTGCCATAAAAGTATATCATCGTATTTAAAATATAAAATTTTTATACGATAGAATTCACGAATTCAAAAGTATCCGTAACCAATATCACGCTCGTCGTGCGCTAAATTATTAAACAATCAACAAGTGACATCACGCTCATTAATAAATTTTTTTATCGGTTCGCGATATGTTTTATAATCTTCTCTTGAAATATTCGAAAAATATGTGCAAAACAAAGTTAATTGCGTGCAAAACAGTGCAAAAAATTATATTAAATGGAATTAATGAAAAACATTATAATAATAACAGTAATTGTTCTACGTAATTAACGGAAATTCCCGTTTGTTAATCCAACATACAATTTATTAATTAAAATTTTTTATAAGCAAAAATCGAAAAATTCTTTGAGAGAATAACGTACAAAACAGTACAAAATATTATATTAAAGGGAATTAATTAAAGAAAAACAACTTTATAATAGTAATCGTGATCATTCTGCATCATCAATATAAATTCCTATTTTGTTAATCCAATATGCAATAGATTTTTTATAAGTAAAAATAGAGAAAGTTTTTGAAATAATCGCATACAAAATAGTACAAAATATTATATTAAAGGGAAATAATTAAAGAAAAACAACTTTATAATAGTTTAACAGCGATTTTTCTGTATCAACAGCAGAAATTCCCGTTCGTTAATTCAGTATGCAATCGAATTTTTTATAATTAAAAATCGGATAATTCTTCATGAAATTCACGTACAAAATAGTAAAAAATATTATATTAAAGAAAATTTATTAAAAAACAACCTTAAAATAATAACCGTGATTGTTTTGCATCATCAACAGAAATTCGCGTTTGTTAATCCAATATGAAAATTTATTAATCGAATTTTTATAAGCAAAACTCGAGAAATTCTTACAAGAAAATTATCTTGAAAATCGCATTTTAATCGAGTTCTGAAATTAAATTTTCTAGAGTATTAAATTATTTAATAATAATTTTTTTAATCAAAAGAATAGTGTTTCATTGAATGACGTAACTGCTCACGTCAAGGAATGAAAAGATATTTTTAGCTGCGAACGGAATTGAAGTGAACGACTAACATTTTCCAAGTTATAATAGAAACTTTCTGGAATAAAACGTTTTCATCTCAACACTTCCTGAAATAGTCCAAAATAATCTTTTCTTCATAAAATATTTATTATTATGGTCGTTTATTTTTTTATATAAAAAATTAATACTTTAATATTCTGCAAAGTGAATAACAGTAATAGAAAATCACAGAAGTGACAGAATTGCAAAGAAATTAACGACTTTGCTTTAAAAAATATTATAATAAATATAAATTTGCATTCTGAATTATTTAATATTTTATTATAATATAAAATATTTATTTCAGGGGTTTAAATCATGCGAGGATGTTTTCTCTGCTTGGCAGGAAAGATAGTTTTACAGGCGCTTTACATAAAGACACACTAAACTTGATAAATTTTCGCAAAATTTAAAATTATTTATATAAAATAAAAAAAATATCTCTTTTCAAATGATGTGATTTAAACTATGTTCTACTTTGATTAAATATTAGAGCACAAACAGAAAAAGGATTTCATCATTTGTAACATGTGCCCTTTATGAACTCAATTACTCGTATAATTATGGGAAAAATTCGCAGTAGTAACTTAATTTCGCTACAAAAATGTAAAATAATTTCGTTAGAGCAGATTATTATAATAGTTGTCGTAAGTGAATAATTTAAATTTTTAGGAAAAAGTAGAAATATATATATATTTAATTCAAAACTGCAGAATTTATTTTCACTGCGCGTTAAGCAATTTAAAATAGAACAGGTGAATAAATTAAGATTAATTTATAGGATTTTATGCTTAAATTAGTTTCTAAAAATATCTATATGATACAGTAAAGCTATAACAATATATAATTAACAGAATTTTATTATTAACAGAGTTGAATTAAGAATGCAATCTGTCCTTTGTATCTTTGACAAGAAAACTGGAGATATTTTTTTTTAATTTTTATTTTGTTTCGTGGTTGCATAATCTTTCTTCATTTTTCCAAAATGTTTTATGAAATTTTAAAATATTTAATTATTTTTTTTTTAACTATTAAAATTTGGAAGAGTAATTATTTATAGCATTTTTTATAATGTCTAGCACGAAAATTATCCGGTTATTATCGTTATTTATGATAACAAACGTCTGAAAGTTTTTAAAATATTGTCAGTAGGAAGTAATAATGCATATTCTTTGTAAACTAGTTTTATTATTTAAAGCATACGCAAACATAAATCTTTAGATTTTTTATTTTTTTTTAAATAAAATGTTGTGTGAGACTTTCGCAACTTCAAAGAGAAAATTCTATAAGGTCACGAAAGGAAATTAAAAAGAATAAGTTTATTAAACCACGCCTAAATCTTGAAAATTAACTTCATTATTTTTACCGAAATATATAGTTTGGTTCTTGTAATTTTTTTCTTTTAATTCGTTTAGTAATAAATATAATAATAATAAATTGATTGTACGGCAAAACGTGCTTTATTTTACTCATCACGCATTTAAATGCATTCAATAAATTGATTTACTGTTTATATTTTAATATGCTAGCATATTTAAATCATTGAGAGAGGCTTTTATATTTATTTTCAAAAATCAATATAAGTACTTGGGAGAGTCGAAATTTATTTATTTTATTGCAGGTAATATTCAAAAATCAAGCTGCATTTGTTATAACTTCCTATTCCGATAAGAGGAAACAAATTTTATCAATAAAGAGTGCAATAATTGAGGGAATATCTGCAATAATCAGGTAAATCGATGTCAAAGAATGCACCCATATTTTCAATAAACTATTTATAGTATATGTTTGAAAGAAATTATGCAAATATTTTATTCCTTCTTCAACTTTGAAAGTTTTTTTTTGTTATAAGATAGCATAGAATTTCCATAAAACAAGCTAATTCGATTTACCTGATTATTGCAGATAATCTTCCAGTTATTCATCTGCAATAAGAATAACATGCATTCCTCTATAATTCTTGTTGTTATATAGCTTAATTTTCTATAAAAAGTATAAAAAATCGAGAAGAAAAATAAAAAGTAGAGGTTTTTTTAATTAAGATATATTTGCTGTTTTTATAAATTTTGTTTTTATTATAACATAAAATATTTATTTTCAGGTTTAAATCATACTAGGATGCTTCTCAGTTTGGCAGGAAAGATAGTTTTACAGGCGCTTTGTTTAAATTTACACATAAAGATACGACTTTAAAGAACTTTGTATACGCAAAGTTTACTGTTTAATTTTTACATATATTCATCCATATTTATCGTTTCATTTTAAATAAAATTCAATTCCGACTGCAACACGTGGAAAGTATTTTTTTTTTCCTTTTTTAAATTGAAAAAATCGAATTCTCTCCTTCCGACTACGTCAATCGATATTTTAATCGATAGATCAACCCACTTTAGAATGACATTAAAAAAGAAAATCACAGTTGCAGAGAACCACAATTGCATTATTATTGTTGTTATTATTACTTCTTTTTTTTTTCGTTTTTTTGATTTAATAAATTCTCATTTATTGCCAAGATTCGAACGTTTTAAAAATATCCGAGTCTAGACCGTTTGCCAATGTAACAGCTTTAAGTATCCTAAAATTGATTCTACTCTACGAAATACGTGTTTGTCACGATGAAAATTAATGTTGACACAATAATAAAATAAATTCTTAACACGTTTTATTTTTATTATTTAAAGAAAAAAAAAAAGCAAAATGTGAACACAAAATTACGCGATTACAAAAATGTTAAATGTTATATATATTTTTTTTGATCTTCACTTCTTTTTTTCGAGAAAGAACAAATATTTAATTAAAAAATGTTATAGCAAACGTTTATATAGTTTTATTTTATAATAAAATTGAAAGTTTAAATTAAAAAATTCAATTTATCCAAACGGAAATTTCGATAATTCGATTCGATAATCGAGTGAAAAATTAATCAAATAAAATATCGATAATATAAGAAAGTCTAGTCGTTTAAAAAGAAATCAGCTTGTGATATACATTAATATATTAATATTAGTTAAGTAATTCGATCATAAAACCGAATTCAGCATTAATGAATATATACTGTATATATATATATGTAGTTTCATTACTGTAAATATCTGATCAATAATTGCTCTTGCACACAGTCCATTTAGATTTTTCTATTAGCAAAAGGTGCAAAAGGTTATTTCTGTATTGATATCGATTAATTTGTCGATTTATTAACCATTTAGGAAAATTTAAGAACGTTCAGCTCTTTTTTCCTTTTTTCTTTCTTATATGCAACGAGACACTTCTAAGTTATTTTCCTATTAAACTGAGCATACGACATGCCATTGTGATCAATTTGCCTGTCAAGTACTTGAACTTATGACAGCTAGATAGGTAGCTAAATTATGGAGAATCTGTATAGTCATAAGTTATACGCGAAAGGAATGTTACACATTTATTTTTTTTAATTGTATAGAGAAACTTGCATAAATATTGGAAATTTTAGTTTAAAAAAAGATGTCACGTATATAGAAATTCTTTAAGGTGAATTCTGTGAAAAAGTATTTTTATTTTTTTTTTTTCAGATATGTCATTTTGCTTTTTATAGTAATCTTTTGCAAACAGAAAAAGTTTTCAAGATTAGTTTGGCACTTAAACTATTAAAAGAGAGAATTTTTTTTTATCTTGAAGAAGTTTCTAACGTATCTAATTGCATTTTTGACGTTTGTTTTTGTCTTCTATGGTTTTACAAGTAGAAAATTTCGAAATGAAAAATTTTTTAATGGAAAAAATTTACAGTCGAATCCATTCTGATATTTTATTTTCCCTTTATTAATTTAAAACTTACACTTTTTTCTGACATCATATATTATATTTTAAATTATAATCCATATAATTACTAATTATTTTCTGTTAATTTTTCGATGGAAGGGGAAAAAACACACTAAATTATTTAATATGAGGAGATTTTGTTACCATTCACAAATCAGTTATCATTAAATAAAAATCTTGGAAAATTTATTTTACGTACGAAATCTTCGGCTATACAAATTTAGGAAATTAAAAAAAATTAACGTGGAAAAATATTTTAATATTATATTTTTAATATATTTTCTTTTCCATGTTGTTGTTTTTATTTTTTATCATTTGTTTAAAGAATAAAAATATGAAAATTTTATTGATAAAAATGCATAAATTATTTTAAATTCTGTGAATTGTGTCTATAAAATGTATTCTTCACTCAGGAAAACCATTAAAATTTGCATATTATTGAAATTTCGATCGGATTATTGTTATCACGTCACTCCAAAAGTATGCTCCATATTTTTTTAAGTTTTTATCATATAGCTTTTAATTTTTTTTTTAAATAATAAATATATTTATCATGATTATTAATATATAATTTTTTACATAGTTGGCCCCTCACTATACTGCTTTTCGTCACTTAAAAATAAACAGAATCTCTGGGTATGCGATAAAATTAATGAAGCTGCATGTATGTTTTCGCTATGTTTGAACATAAAAACAAATGATTGGCATTTCGATCCAGTAAACTAAAGAACATAAAATATTCATGGTGCTAAATTTAGTGATGACGAATCCTTTGTAATCATAGGCACCCTTTTTTTACCAGACAGGTGTATGTACTTGCTTTAAGATGCAGATGTCTTTTATTATATATTGTAATATGAATTTTTTTGCATTTAGATGTTGGCATATAACTTTTACTTTATATATTCAGAATAAAATATATTCTGCATTAATCGATATCTCATTATCACTTATTTATACGTCAAAATCTATGCTTTTAAATGCAAAATCTCTCTCAATTCCTACATGCAATAAGTCGAATATTCATGCAGATGAACTTCTACAATACGTTGAGTGCTCAAATTGAATATGTGGAATAAAAATTCTTTCTCTCGTTTTAATTCATTCTTTTATTTTTTTTTATAATTTAAATTGGAATTTAATCGTTCTTTTTATTAAAATAAATAATCAAGATGAAGAACATTAATCAAGAACGTTCTTGTCCGGAAATACTGGAAATACTTCAAATCAACAACACTCTTAACGGCATTCAGAAGAAACATTCCATGTTAAAAAATTCCAGATATCTCTGTTATTGTTCTTGAGGTTACAAGAAAAAAAAATAATAATTTGGAATGTTTCTCTCTCCAGATTAATTTTTTATAAGTAGATTGATGCGTTTTTGATATATTTCAGTGTTGATTTCAACAGAAAATATATAAAAATGCGACTTTTGTATACTTTAAAAGTTCGTTTATCATGGACAATCTGGTTCACGCTTGACAAATCTTTCAATATATGAGAAAAAATTAACTTTGGTAATAAAAGAAAATCACACTTCGTGGCAATAAAAAAAAAATGAAAACAAGATTTATTAAAGGAAAATAAACTAGGTGAAATGAGATAAATATGCAAATTCAGATAGATTGGCTCAAAAAATCAATTGAATGGTATAATTTCGGAATTTCTAAAATGTAATTAACTAATGAGAAACACTTAATTTGCATACAATACTGAATGCTACAATATTTTCCATTACAGTTATGGTACTTTAGTGAAAAGCATTCCTTGAAAATATTTTAAAGTTTAAAATAAAAAATGGAAATATAACATAATCTTGATTATCCTGGCTATTGGAGAAAAAGCTAAGCACAGATAAATGAAAAGTTGAACTAATCTGATTTTTTGTTTTATTGCATTTTATAAATAAACATGTATGTATATAAAACAATTTATATTAATAGTCAAACGTGGCTGGCTGACTGGCTGAATGTCCCTTTTTCGGTTGAACTGTTGTATCGATTTCTATAAATAGGGTATCTTTAGAAATGTCTAATTTTTGGATGTCTGCGACAGCCCAAATTATTTGTTGATTATTAATAATTTAAAAATTAAAAAATAGAAATTACATTGAAATTGCAGTTCCTCTAAAAATACAGAATTCGCAGATGGCGCTGTAACATAATAATGGATGCCGTTTTACATTGGATTCCCTATACGAATTCGGAGGTGTTTTTGTTGTTATATGTAATATTATTAGGT
Organism: Olivierus martensii; assembly: GCA_000484575.1. Taxonomy (NCBI): domain Eukaryota; kingdom Metazoa; phylum Arthropoda; class Arachnida; order Scorpiones; family Buthidae; genus Olivierus; species Olivierus martensii. Next base: position 23,531 of record AYEL01058242.1, read on the forward strand.
TAAATCACATGATTACATTTCCGTTCATTTATATTAGCGGGTAATTTCTAGTTATATATAAATATTATAACAACTTGTTTTATAATCTGTGATTTTTGTTTGTTTTCGAGAATATTGAAGATGTTTTTCCTAATTTCTGAAAAAAATTTTCTTCATGGCTAGTGTCATTGTATTCAAAATCCCGCTAACTCACGCAGTGCCCGTAATTTATCTCAATTCGAAAAGAACGGCATTACTGATATAATTCTTTTATAGAGAGTGAAATTGTTGCTTGCAAATATTACTTACAATCCCAACACTTATGCGCTCATCATTTTGTTTATTGTGGCCTCCAAGTTGCTTGCGTACAGAATATACAGATTGTTTCACTACTGCTGTTCGATATAGCTTTGGTTGTTGTTTTAATTAAATGCGTGTATGTTTTATTGATTAAAAATCCACGAGAAACATTATTTCATTTTTTTATTCTATCTTCTATGTTCATTTTCCTATGTGTTTTATGAAAACTTTCGTTAATTTTTATTTTAATCTACTTTACAATTTGGATGATAGTTCTGCAAATTAATGAATTTCTAAGGAGAAAATGATCTCAAATTATTTATTCATGGCTTAAGAACTTACCATAAGAAGAGAAAGAGGACTTCTCTACAGCAAGAAGAGGAGGAGGCAGATAATGAAGAAGAAATCAGCAAGCACTACTCTTCATTATCTTCCTTTTCTTACGGTAGAGAGATTCTCTTTCTCTTCTTACGGTTTGTTGATTTCTTCTTCATTATCTGCTCCTTCTGTTCTTCTTGGAGTCGATTTCCAAAAGAAATAACGATAGATGCATCACTCCAACATTGAAATCTTGATTCGCGTGAAATTAATTTGTAACCATTCATCCAGGTTTTCTTTGTCGACATTTTCGTTAAATCAGTTATTTCAAATATTATACCTGTATATTTATATTGAATAATTTTATGAATCAAGCAAATCGAAGAAGAAAAAGATAACCTTGCACTGATAATTTTTTATAAAAGGATATGTTAAGAACTGCATACCTATTTTTATTGTTAGCTTTAAGACTCCGGCCCTTTCCATGTGTTCCTAAATTCATCGGTGACTTCACAGATGAAAGAAATTAATTCCTAAAACAGGTGAAAGAAATTTCTGCTCAACGGTGTCGCATCAGTCTCACCAACTAGAAATGCTGGTGCTGAGTGGTGAGTGAATATGGCGGCTCACTTAAACATGGAGTTTGTCAATTGGAAATTTTTCGATTGAAATAGATGTTGAAGAGGAAACATATAATAAGTTTTTGACAGGTTATTCGTATTTAAGAAATGATTAAGACAAGATTAAAAATAAGTTAAATATCGTCATTGTCAATCATTTTCATGTAAATATTCCTGTATACATGTAAAGTTGATATACACGTATATAGGATAATATTTCCAAAATTTAATTTGGCAAGATTATTAAAGTAATATGAATGTAACTTTCTTTTTTTTATTTAGATAACAGTTATAGAAATGCATATATGGATATACAGTCAAACCTCTTTAAGCCGCCCCTCTATAAACCGCCACCCTCGTTATTTGCCATGGAGAAAATTATCTCAAATTATTTATTCATGGCTTAAGAACTTACCATAAGAAGAGATAGAGGACTTCTGTACAGCAAGAAGAGGAGGAGGCAGATAATGAAGAAGAAATCAGCAAGCACTACTCTTCATTATCTTCCTTTTCTTACGGTAGAGAGATTCTCTTTCTCTTCTTACGGTTTGTTGATTTCTTCTTCATTATCTGCTCCTTCTGTTCTTCTTGGAGTCGATTTCCAAAAGAAATAACGATAGATGCATCACTCCAACATTGAAATCTTGATTCGCGTGAAATTAATTTGTAACCATTCATCCAGGTTTTCTTTGTCGACATTTTCGTTAAATCAGTTATTTCAAATATTATACCTGTATATTTATATTGAATAATTTTATGAATCAAGCAAATCGAAGAAGAAAAAGATAACCTTGCACTGATAATTTTTTATAAAAGGATATGTTAAGAACTGCATACCTATTTTTATTGTTAGCTTTAAGACTCCGGCCCTTTCCATGTGTTCCTAAATTCATCGGTGACTTCACAGATGAAAGAAATTAATTCCTAAAACAGGTGAAAGAAATTTCTGCTCAACGGTGTCGCATCAGTCTCACCAACTAGAAATGCTGGTGCTGAGTGGTGAGTGAATATGGCGGCTCACTTAAACATGGAGTTTGTCACTTGGAAATTTTTCGATTGAAATAGATGTTGAAGAGGAAACATATAATAAGTTTTTGACAGGTTATTCGTATTTAAGAAATGATTAAGACAAGATTAAAAATAAGTTAAATATCGTCATTGTCAATCATTTTCATGTAAATATTCCTGTATACATGTAAAGTTGATATACACGTATATAGATATAGGATAATATTTCCAAAATTTAATTTGGCAAGATTATTAAAGTAATATGAATGTAACTTTCTTTTTTTTATTTAGATAACAGTTATAGAAATGCATATATGGGTATACAGTCAAACCTCTTTAAGCCGCCCCTCTATAAACCGCCACCCTCGTTATTTGCCTGATGAAAGCCAATAACAAATCTCCTCCTTTATGTTAAAACATGAAATTCC